>JBBPBX010006604.1:0-19815 GCA_038048925.1 Garcialebias charrua
AAGCTGCTTGGAAGAGCTAAAAATATGATGAAGACATACCAACAGTCTCTGGAGCAAAGGTCACCTCACACTGAATGTCATTAGAGGGACAGCTGGTCTTCTGAATGCAACCAGCTGTAACAAAAATATTAAATAAATATTCATATTCACTAACTGTAATTTCCCTATCACATTCCCCTATCTTAACATTTAAATTCATAGTAGACAGTAAAAAGTAAGAATTGAAGTGATTTAGACTGAGTCATATATATGGAGTAACAACATGTATATTTGTAATTTTTTTTACAAGGTATTTCTCTAATAACATGTCTGTCTACTGCTGGAAATGCATTCATTATGTTTCAACAACATTCTAGGGAATGACAAAACTGTACAACTCCTAATTTATGTTAAATTAATTACCTGTACAATGTTGCAAAGTTATTTCTATTCAATATACTTTTATAGACAGGGCATTCTGTGTGGCTGCCCCCCGCCTATGGAACTCCCTCCCTGACTACCTGAGAGCTCCACAGTCACTGGTTGACTTTAAAAGCAGTTTAAAGACTTTTCTTTTTGAGCAAGCCTATTCTGCCTCCGCATGATTTTATCTTTGATCTTGGTTTATAGTATTATTGATTTTACTTGATTTTATCACTTGTTTTATTTATTTATTTATTTTTTAAGCAGGCCTATTCTGCGTCCACATATTTCTGTCTTTAATCTTAGTTGATATCATTATTGATTATTGATTTTATTTGATTTTATCACTTGTTTTATTGTTGTAGCACTTTGAGATTTTTATTAATGAAAAATGCTGTATAAATTGAATTTATTATTATTATAGTGCAAATTAAAAGATAATTTTGTGTTTGGGAAAGTTAGAAAGCATCTTTCATAAATGCTGGACGGTTGTGAAAAAGTTAAATATCAGCATCAAGTGCATGTAATAACTAAGAAAATCTGTTAATTACGTAGAAAAAATATACTTTGCCAAAATATAAAATATTGAATCCATTAATTTAATGATGTGGGCAGAAATAATCAACATCTGTCAACATCTGTCAGTAATCATGTTTTTTTTTTAAAGTACTGACTTTTCTTGTGTGATGGATTTCTGCTTGATCTTGGCCTTGCAAAGATTTCGTTTCCATCTTTGTCCCTTTTTCTCCACCTGATTGTGGGTTCAGGTTTCTTCGCAGAAGATACCTGAGGTTTCTTCGCAGAAGATACCTGAGGTTTCTTCGCAGAAGATACCTGAGGTTTCTTCTGCGAAGGAACCTGAGGTTTCTTCACAGGATTCCTGACGGGTTTCTTAACAGGTACTTGAGCTTCTTTCAGCTTGAACTCAGCAATCAAGTCATCAAGGGGTTGAAGTGCCTTCTTCAATTTCTGCTCAGCTAGAAAATCATCCAGGAACTTTATAGGATCTAGGATATTTGAGTCACTCATGGTGATGGACAGACAAAAACAAGCAAACGAACATAGCTCTCATGACAAAACAGAAGCCAAGACACAGAGAGAACGAGAGCCAAATTACGGACACACAAGGATGACAGATAGATATGACAGATAGATAGACGACAGATAGATAGACAGACGAGGTGGCTCTTAAAAGTGCCTTTGTGGTGTGACTTGTAGAGAAGTGTACATAAATTGTTGCAAAGCTCTGGAACCTGTTGAGAGAGAAAAAAAAAGTGTTCAGATTTCTGAAGCTCTTCATGTGTCTTGCCACAGTAATAAAACAACAGAGCTAATCCTAACCCTAAAATAAAAAGGATGAGGACTTTGGTTGGGCTGACTAGTAGACACTAGTTGCTGTGTCCTTGTACTGTACATTACAAACTACTGTACATGTATACAATAAAATCACAGTGATACAAGTATTGCTGTCATTCATCTGTCAAACTGTCAAAGCTTTTATTTAACTGCAAGTCAACTGAACTACGGTAGCTATAATCAGTGTTTCCAGACTGGGCTCAGAAAAAAAAATCACTGTACTGTAATGCCACTTGGTTGTTGATATGTGCTGCTGACTATCCATGCTGCTGAGCTCATGCTGCTGATTACTTCATATTGCCGTGTTCATCCGTGCACATCTGCTCACATGGACTCATGTTCGTGCTGCTGTTGTTTTGGCACATTGTTTTTGTACTATTAGTGATTAGTGTATTCTTAGTTTTGTGTATTCTTAGTTTAGGAGTAATAGTTTAGTGAATGTAGTATATTCTTAGTCAGTGGTGGGATGTAACTAAGTACAAGTACTTTGTTACTGTAATTAAGTGAATTTTTCATGTACATAAGTAGAATTAAATGTGAGTATGTTTACTTTTACTACACTACATTCTACATGAAATATCTGTACTTTCTACTACACTACAGTTCTATAATGTGTTGAGTTACAAGTTACATTCACGTTGCAGTTTTTTGATTTGTCGCTAGTTTGAAAGTAACTGATGTTGAGAGGAGAGTTGGTCCATTTAATCACTGCAAAGTGGACAGGTAACATTAGACCTGCCTTCAAGAAGAACTGGACCAGTGATGGCTATTCTAGTATAAACGTCATTGAGCTGGGAGCACCCACAGCACCACTAACACACACAAAATGGATTCCACCATGGAGATTCAGCCAGAAGATACACACCACCAATGGCTTTATAGAAAGACTATTGAAATATTATAGAAATATTATTGAAAGCCTGTTCAGTACAACAGGATAGATTTTCTCCCACAAAAGAGCCAGGCTGGACTCAAAAAACGTTGAAAATCAACTTCTTCTGAACTTGAACAAGGAATTCTTGCTGCGATATTAAATTGTGTCAGTTCATGTTAGGACAGGAGACAAGAATGTCTCCAAATGTCTCGAGACTCAGGTCCAAGTTTAGAAAATTGTGTGAGGAACTTAAAATATTGTTCACTATTGACCCATTACAAGGTTGACTAGACAATATTTTAACTAGAGTTGATGAGAAAAATAAATGATCAGAGTCTGTTATTTTGTTCGGTCTAATGCTCCTTTTTTCAGGCAGACAAGTTTTATTTAAATGTGTTCACTGCAGTTAAAATAACACATTGATTTTACTTTGTGTTAAATAAAATCTTTCAAAGTATAATCATTCATTATTATTCTAATTTTGCTTTATGACATTTAACTCTGCATGTCATCTCTGAAATACTGACGCACAGAATCACAAGTCCAATGCAGACATGTTCCTGTTTTTGATTTTCTACATTTGCCTTAGAATCTGTCTGTTTTGCTACTTTGACATCTTTGTTTTAACTTGTTAAAAAAATAAAAATTAAAATGGAAATCTGTATTTCTCTCTTATGATTGTCTATTGTTGATTGTTCACGGTAAATCTACTGTTGCTGTTGTCATCATTCTTTGTTTGTAGCAGGTCTCTATTAACCTGTCTAAATAAGGTTGAAGTACTGTTTTTCTTTACAGTTTGTATTTTGTCAGATGTAACTGGGACCCTGTGTACATTTCATTCCACATTATGTACCACGTGTGATGTGAATGACAAAGCCAGTACAATATAATGCCAATATAGAGCCCAGCCTTTAAACAATGCTTATTGTTGATTATAATGTTTATATAATGTTATAACAATGCTTATAATGTTGGAATCCTGGCAAAAACCAATGCAGACATGTTCCTGTTTTTCGTTTTCTACATCTAACTTATAATTCGTTTTGCTACTTTGCTAGTTTGTTTTAAATTGTTAAAAAATAAATCTGTATTCCTCTCTTATGATTGTCTATTGTTGAGCAATTTTGGCGGATAAAAGACGTAGTATAAATGTCTTCCACTCGCGTGGCACAGTATTGCAAACCCTAAAACTTTAATCTGAAACTTTGGAAGCTAAAAACATTGTAAGCTAACAACTTTGTAAGCTAACAAGTTCGTTTTTTGTAGTTTTGATTTTTATTGTACTAAAACATTTAGGAGTGGGTCCAGGTGAACTTACCTCGTGAGGTGTGCTTTGGAAAAAGGTAGGTCGCAAAAGGATGACATCAGAAACCTTGTTGTTTTTATTTTTTTCAAAACTTCCGGTCAGTTCATAATTTATTTTCAGAGGTCATTACTGACATCTAGTGATGCCTCCTGTACTCAGCATCTTAATAACATTCAATTAAGACTCTAGTCGTGAAATACTGACGAGTACGTCTTCCCATTTCATAATGACAGATACGTAAAGGGCTGCAGGGGGCGGTCTGACCAAACGTAAGATGCAGGAGGAGTCAGGAATGAGGACGTGTTGGGATTCCTCACTGGAAAGTGACGTACGGTCAAACCCAGAAATGTGTGCACGCACAAAAAGATCCAGATTTATCAAACTGAGCGTACACCTGAATCCACGCACATTCCTTTTGTACATCACAATCAACGTGGAACTGAGCGCACGTGAGACACCTCCCCTGACACGCCTACATTTACATATGTTAAACAGATGCAAATTACTTCCTGCATGTGTGAAGGACATGTTTGTTTGATCCCTGCGCGATCAGAAATGATTTCTAGATTCGGGAAAATAATGAATTTAATATAATATGAGTGAGGACAAACATCCTAAGTAAGAATAGTAATAAAATGTGTTCATCATGCAAAGAACGAGTGATTGTGTGTCGGTATTTGTGTGCGCGCGCACCCTGCTGTGGTGCGCGAACCGGCTCATTCATTCATTCTGTGTGGAAATATTAACTTTGCGCACGAGTTTATTACCATTATTACTGTAAACACAGAGGAACTTACTTGGATGTTTGCTAGAACATAGATCTTTGTTTATGTAGATGATGTGAAGAAACGAGTCTGTGCGTCTTGGTGGAGACATTTCATGACATCACGTGATGTTGGCGTCTCCAGACGCTGCGCGCCCCGCAGCCTTGTGCGCAGTCTGTCTGTGAAGCTTTTGCTCTCCTACAAGTTATATAAGGTGTACTTTCACGTGTCATTTTGGAGAAATCTACAATAAACGCAGATAATGAATCACCTCCAGCTGCCGTGTCAACACCGGTGAGGGTGCGCGCGGCGCGCTCCAAGCGCGACCACTCAGCCTTTGGAATCATATGGATGAGACATTCCATTGGACATGATCCGGCTTTGTGTGGACTGGACTGCACAGTCCCGATCGACCTGCAGCTCCCTCTGTGGAACAGTTTGACCGCTGCTTCTGTATGCACGCGTGATGCACGGCTCCCCAGAGCGCAGCAGCAGTGCCAAACTGAAAAATGATTATTTCTGAAAACGGCTGATAAGCCATATCCTAGATCAGAAAATTATATCTGTTTCTAAATAAATGCTCTGCGTGTTACACTATTTATTATATTCTCCAGTAAGGCTGAATGAATCCGTTCCTGTTAAATTTATTTTTGGCACAACTTTGCGCGTCCTTTATTTCACTGCGTCATGTGGATGTAATACTTGTTAATCGTGTGTTTGGAGGGAATATTAATCATTTTCACATCATGAACAGTTAATAATAATAATAATAATAATAATAATAATAATAATAATAATAATAATAATAATAATAATAATGAATTCAATTTATAACGCACTTTTCATTAATGGAAATCTCAAAGTGCTACAAGGTGCAACATATTTGAATGTCAATAAGACAAATAATAAAACAATTAAAATCAACAACAGTATCAGCTAAGATCAAAAGTAGAATCATGAGGAGTAAAGTATGCTCGGTTGAAAAGAAAGGTCTTCAAGCCGCTCTTAAAGTCAACCACAGACTGTGGGGCTTCAGTTTCTCTGAAACACCTGTAAGTGTCGCCAAAGGAACAAGAACCACAGAAACGTGCGTACGCCTGCTCGGGAGCTTGCGTGGATATGTACCTGGATGCGCATATATTCACGTTCAGTTCAGTTTTGATACATACGGGGTTTTGCGTGGAAAGTGACGTGCGCAATGTTTTTGTGCGCACGCATGGTTGATACATGAGGCCCCTGGTCCAGATTCTTACCTTTCTACAGGACCTGCTGGAGAAAGGCCGCTCATTTTCCACAATTAAGGTGTTTTTGTCAGCCATCTCAGCATGCCATGAGGGCTGGGGGGGAAAGACGCCCGGTGCACACCCTCTCATGATAAGGTTCATGAAGGGCGTATTGAGGAAGAGACCTCCCAGCAGGACTTTGACCCCTGATTGGGACAATAATAATAATAATAATAATAATGAATTTAATTTATAATGCACTTTTAATTAATGAAAATCTCAAAGTGCTACAAAGTGCAACAGACTCCAATTGGTCCTGAATGCTCTCTGTGAGTCCCCATTTGAACCTTTAAGCGACATTAAGATAGATTTGCTATCTTATAAGACCGCTCTGCTCCTGGCTCTTTGCTCAGCTAAACATGTGGGTGACCTCCACGCTCTGCCGGTGCACCCAATATGCACGAAGTTTGCCCCTGACGTGTCAAAGGTCACCCTACGACTTAACCCTGCATATGTCCCAAAGGTTCTAACTTTGAATCCCTGAAGTCTGGACTTTGAACTCTGTTCATTTCCTCCTGCTCTCGTCCTCACTGAGGAATAGAGGAGGCTGAGAGCACTCTGCCCAGTCTGGGCCCTGGGTGCTTACATTGAAAAAACAGCTGATTAGAGGAAAACAAACCAACTGTTTGTATGTTTTGCCGTCCCGGCTACTGGCAGGGCCCTGTCAAAGTAGCACCTCTCACACTGGGTGACTGAGGCCATTAAAAGGGCGTACAGTAGCAAAGGTCAACAGGTGCCCTCTGGGATATGTGCCCACTCTACAAAAGGCTTGGCTACCACATGGTCACTGTTCAAGGGCGTACCAGTTGCAGACATCTGTGCAGCTGCGAACTGGAGCTCAACGAACACGTTTGCAAAACATTACAGTTTGGACGTTACTGCGTGTGACGTCACTCAGGCTGTCCTCTCTAACACACAGTAGAGAGCGGCCGAGAGATGCCTAATGTATAAAGGCAGAAGTTCTCACAAGCATGCATTTTACTGAGCATTTCAAGGGCGTGAATGAATTACGTTCCCATAGCAATAGTGTTGCACCGAGAGACCTGACTGATAAGGGAACTGAAAGTTATGCACCATAACTCATGTTCCCTGAAGGAAGGGAACGAGGTGCAACACAGTTGGCCCTTTTCAATGCTGAAGCTCGGTGAAGTGCACTTGGAGAAAGTAGGATGGGCGTCCGCATCTTAAGTACCCAGAGGGCAGGGCCTCTGGGGTGACGCTGACGCCCCCTGCCGTAAAGGTGTGAATGTATTCCTTCAGGTAATTGCGCGGGGGCGCAATTCCCATAGCAATAGTGCTGCACCTTGTTCCCTTCCTTCAGGGAACAAGAGTTATGGTGCATAACTTTCAGTTTCATGTTGCTGCTGATCTTTTTCATGTTGCTGCTGATCTGTTTCATGTTGCTGCTGATCTGTTTCATGTTGCTGCTGATCTGTTTCATGTTGCTGTTTTTCATTCGTGACCATCTGCTCATACAGACTCATGTCCGTGCTGCTGCTTGGAGTAGTGTTTTTCTATGATATTAGTGCTTAGTGTATTTTTTTTAGTTAAACCAGCCACTAGGGAGCACAAGCCAGTGTATCTCTTGTGCCGGTCCCAAGCCCGGGTAAATGGTGAGGGTTGTGTCAGGAATGGCATCCGATGTAAAACACTTGCCAAAACCATAATGCGAGTTCATCAAAGTGAAACCATACCGGATCGGTCGAGGCCCGGGTTAACAACGTCCGCCACCGGTGCTGTTGACAAACAGGGTGCCGGCGGAAATTGTACTACTGTTAGTCGAAGACCCCGAGGAGGAAAACGTGTCAGGAGACAGAGGGAGAGGAGGAAAGTGAAGAATGTAGGACTGAGGGTTGCAACTCTAAATGTGGGGACAATGACAGGCAAAGGTAGAGAGCTGGCTGACATGATGCAGAGAAGAAAGGTAGATGTTTTATGTGTCCAAGAGACCAAGTGGAAGGGCAGCAAGGCTCGCAGTATTGGAGCAGGGTTCAAACTGTTTTACCATGGTGTGGATAGAAAGAGAAATGGAGTAGGGGTGGTCCTGAAGGAGGAGTTGGCAAAGAATGTAGTAGAGGTGAAGAGAGTGTCAGATAGGGTGATGTGTCTGAAGGTAGAAGTAGAAGGTCTGATGCTAAACATAGTCAGTGGTTATGCTCCACATGTTGGATGTGATGGGGAGGAGAAAGATACTATTGTAATGCTTTGTATGTTGGTATTAATCAATCCTCCATCTCCCGTTTACAGCTTGTACAGAACTCTGCCGCGCGCTTTTTGACCAACACACGAAAATATGAACACATCACTCCTGTCCTGTCCTCTCTACACTGGCTCCCGGTTCAGTTCAGGATACAGTTCAAGCTGCTCCTGTTTGTTTTCAAAGCTCTGAATGGACTTGCTCCTCTGTACATCTCAGAACTTTTGAAAGCCCATCAGCCCGGCAGAGATTTACGATCTGCCAGTCAACACCTGCTGGAGGTGCCTCGCTCAAGGTACAAACAATGGGGAGACCGGTCATTTTCTGTTGCCGGCCCAAAAGCCTGGAACAGCCTCCCCCTTGAGCTGCGTGCCACCTCTGATCTGACTCTGTTCAAAACCAGACTGAAGACCCACTTGTTCAAAAAAGCTTTCAGTGTGTAACTTTTATTACTTTTGGTATTTTAGTATGTAGCATTTTTTATTTCCATTGCCTTTTTATTTCCACTAGTTCAAATAAGCTTCCAGTGTGTAACTTTTATTACTTTTGGTATTTTAATATGTAACATTTTTTATTTACATTGCCTTTTTATTTCCTCTTGTTCAAAAAAAACTCTCAGTGTGTAACTTTTATTATTTGTGTTATTTTAGTGTTATTTTAGTATGTAGCATTTTTTATTTCCATTGCCTTCTTTTATTGCTGTTGTTTCTTATTCTATTTTCATTGATTTATTGTTCCAGTTTATTCATCTTTTTATCCTGTTAAGCACCTTGGTCAATGCAAGGCATTGTTGGAAGGTGCTATACAAATAAAGTTTATTATTATTATTATTATAAATTTTGGAAAGATTTGGATGAAGTGATAGAGAGTATTCCCAGGGAGGAAAGAGTGGTGATTGGAGCAGACCTGAATGGACATGTTGGTGAAGGAAACAGAGGGGATGAGGAAGTGATGGGTAGGTTTGGTGTCAAGGAAAGAAACCAGGAAGGACAGATGGTGGTGGATTTTGCCAAGAGAATGGAAATGGCTATAGTCAATACCTATTTCCAAAAGAGGGAGGAACATAGAGTGACCTATAAGAGTGGAGGAAGGAGTACACAGGTCGACTACATTCTGTGTAGAAGAGGAAACCTGAGGAGATTGGAGACTGTAAGGTTGTGGCAGGGGAGAGCGTGGCCAGACAGCATCGGATGGTTGTGTGTAGAATGACTGTTGTTGCGAAGAAGAGAAAAAGAGTAAAATCAGAGAAGAAGACCAAATGGTGGAAGCTAAAGAAGGAAGAATGTTGTGAGAAATTCAGAGACGAGCTGTTAAAGGCTCTGGGTGGTAAGAAAGAGCTTCCAAGTGACTGGGCTACTACAGCAACAGTAATTAGAGAGACAGGTAGGAAGGTACTTGGTGTGTCATCTGGACAGAGAATGGATGATAAGGAAACCTGGTGGTGGAATAGTGAAGTGCAGGACGCCATTCAAAGAAAGAGATTAGCCAAGAAGAAATATGACTGTGAGAGGACTGAAGAGCGGAGACAGGAATATAAGGAGATGGGACATAGAGCAAAGAGGGAAGTAGCTAAGGCAAAGCAGAGGGCGTACAATGAGTTATATGGGAGACTGGACACTAAAGAGGGTGAGAAGGACTTGTACCGATTGGCAAGACAGAGGGATCAGGCTGGAAAGGATGTGCAGCAGGTTAGGCTTATTAAAGATGGGAATGGGAATGTTCTAACAAGTGAGGAGAGTGTGATGGGAAGATGGAAGGATTACTTTGAGGAGCTAATGAATGAAGAGAATGAAAGAGAAAGAAGAGTGGAGGTCATAGAAACTGTGGACCAGGAAGTGGGAAAGATTAGTGAGGGTGAAGTCCGGAAAGCTCTGAAAAGAATGAAGAAGGGGAAGGCAGTAGGACCTGATGACATACCAGTGGAGGTTTGGAAATGTCTTGGAGAGATGGCAGTGAGGTTTTTGACTCAAATATTTAATGGAATATTTGAGGGTGAGAAAATGCCTGAAGAATGGAGAAGAAGTGTGCTGGTTCCCATTTTTAAGAACAAGGGTGATGTACAGAGTTGTAGCAACTACAGGGGAATTAAGTTGATGAGCCACACGATGAAGATCTGGGAGAGAGTTGTGGAAGCAAGACTTAGACAAGAGGTGACTATCTGTGAGCAGCAGTATGGTTTCATGCCAAGAAAGAGCACCACAGATGCCATCTTTGCTTTGAGGATGTTGATAGAGAAGTACAGAGAGGGTCAGAAAGAACTCCATTGTGTGTTTGTGGATTTAGAAAAAGCATATGACAGGGTGCCAAGAGAGGAGGTGTGGTATTGCATGAGGAAATCTGGAGTGGCAGAAAAGTATGTTAGACTGGTACAGGACATGTATGAAGACAGCAGGACAGTGGTGAGATGTGCTGTAGGAGTGACAGATAGCTTCAAGGTGGAGGTGGGATTGCATCAAGGATCGGCTCTGAGCCCCTTCTTGTTTGCTCTGGTGATGGACCGACTAACAGATGAGGTCAGGCAGGAATCCCCATGGACTATGATGTTTGCAGATGACATTGTGATCTGTGGTGAGAACAGGGAACAGGTGGAAGAGAACTTGGAGAGGTGGAGGTATGCACTTGAAAGAAGAGGAGTACATGTGTGTGAATGAGAGGGAGGCCAGTGGAACAGTGAGGCTACAAGGAGCAGAGGTCACAAAGGTGCAGGACTTCAAGTACTTGGGGTCCACTATCCAGGAAAATGGGGAATGTGGTAAAGAGGTGAAAAAGAGAGTCCAGGCAGGATGGAGTGGATGGAGAAAAGTTTCAGGAGTGATTTGTGACAAAAAGGTGTCAGCAAAGGTCAAAGGAAAAGTTTACAAGACAGTGGTGAGACCAGCTATGTTGTATGGTCTGGAGACAGTGGCATTGACAAAAAGACAGGAGAAAGAACTGGAAGTAGCAGAAATGAAGATGCTGAGGTTCTCCTTAGGAGTGACAAGGATGGATAAGATCAGGAATGAGATCATCAGAGGTACAGCACATGTTGAACAACTGGGAGATAAAGTTAGGGAGGCCAGACTGAGATGGTTTGGACATGTCCAGAGGAGGGACAGTGGGTATATTGGTAGAAGGATGTTAGAAATGCAGCTGCCAGGAAAAAGACACAGAGGAAGGCCAAAGAGGAGATATATGGATGCAGTTAGAGAGGACATGAAGGTAGTTGGAGTGAGGACAGAGGATGCAGAGGACAGAGTGAGGTGGAGGAGGATGACTCGCTGTGGCGACCCCTGAAAAGGGAAAAGCCGAAAGAAGAAGAAGAAGAAGTGTATTTTTTGTTGTTGATGTTTTTCTTAGTTCATATCTTAGATGTTATTACTGTTCTTCTCTTACATTACGTTGAGAACGTACTCTCTCTAACTCTCTCTCTTACATTACGTACAGAACATTCTCTTACTTCTCTCGATACAGAGGATCGAGGGACAGTTCACCTCACAAGACCCTCGGAGCATGTGGAAGCATGTGGAAGGGTATTAAATGCATAACAGATTACAAAGGCAAAAACAAACAATGCCCCAGGGACCCATCTCTGCCTGATGCCCTCAATAAGTTTTATGCACGTTTTGATGATCCAAACAGACCAGCTAGCACCAGACTCACCTCATCACCAGATGAAGAGCATCTCAGAGTGACCGCAGCAGAAGTGAGAGGCAGTCTCAGAAAGATTAATCCTCATAAAGCAACCGGACCAGACAACATCCCAGGGAAAGTTCTGAAGGAATGTGCGGACCAGCTCTGTGAGGTGCTGGCTGACATCTTCACCACCTCACTTGCACTGGAGTCAGTTCCCACCTGCCTGAAGACCGCGACCATCATCCCAGTCCCAAAGAGCTCCACAGTGACTGGTCTGAATGACTATAGACCGGTGGCCCTCACCCCGATAGTCGCTAAATGTTTTGAGAAACTGGTCATGTCCCACATCAAGGCAACCGTCAACATCAATGAGGACCCTCATCAATATGCATACCGTGAGAACCGATCAACAGAGGACGCCATTTCTTCCGTGGTCCACACTGCTCTCACCCACCTGGATCAGAAGGACTCATACGTGCGTCTGCTCTTTGTGGACTTCACATCTGCCTTCAACACCATGATCCCCCAAACTCTGATAGACAAACTATCTACACTTGGACTAAGCCCCTCTATTTGTAACTGGGTACTAGACTTCTTAACAGACAGACCACAGTCCGTGAAGATCCACAACTTCTCCTCCTCCACCATAACCCTCAGCACTGGCTCTCCTCAGGGATGTGTGCTGAGCCCCCTTCTGTTCACTCTGCTCACATATGATTGTACAGCCACACTTCCAGGCTGTCATATTGTTAAGTTTGCAGATGATACAGCGGTGGTGGGATGCATCACAAACAATGATGAGTCCAGCTACAGACAGGAGGTGGAACACCTGGAGAGCTGGTGCAAAGAGAATAATCTTCACATGAATGTGAAGAAGACAAAGGAGATGATTGTGGACTTCAGAAGGAACAAACACACCCATGCCCCACTGAAAATAGGTGGGTCTGCAGTGGAAGTGGTCTCCAGCTACAAATACTTGGGTGTACACATGAATGATAACCTCAGCTGGAGCAACAACACCACCAGCCTGATCAAGAAAGGTCATCAGAGACTCTACTTCCTCAGACGGCTGAGACGTGCTGGTCTGAGCAGCCCAGTTCTCACCTCGTTCTACAGGTGTGCAGTGGAGAGCGTCCTGTGCTCCAGCATCAACGTGTGGCATGGAGGCTGCACAGTTGAAGAGAGGAAAGCTCTGCAGAGAGTGGTGAAGGCTGCACAGAAGTCTGTTGGAGTCAGTCTCCCCACAATCACAGACATTTACACCTCCAGATGCAGGAAAAGAGCCACCTGCATCATGAAAGACCTCACTCATCCAGCACACTCACTCTTTGCCCCACTCCCCTCAGGACGGAGGTTGAGGAGCATCAAGTGTAGAACCACTAGACTGAGGAACAGCTTCTACCCTGAGGCTGTTAGACTCATGAATAAATAAAAATAAAATAAAAAATAAACACTGCAAAATATCACATCATGCTGATGCTGATCTGTTTTCTTGTTGCTGTGTTCATCTGTGTTCATCTGTGACCATCTGCTCATACAAACTCATGTTCGTGCTGCTGTTTATTTCAACTATATTAGGCTTAGTGTATTACTAGTTGATGTTTTTCTTAGTTAGTTCTAGATGTTATTACTGTTTTTCTCTTTCATTTGTTGTTGGATGTAACTGGGACCCCGTGTACATAATCTCGTTTTCATCACATGTACCACATGCGGTGCAAATGACAATAAAGACTCTCTGACTCTGACTCTGACTCTGATTTTGTTGTTGGATGTAACTGGAACCCTGTGTACATAATCTCGTTTCATCACATGTACCACGTGGTGCAAATGACAATAAATATTCTCTGACTCTGATGTTTTCTGCATCTTTCTCGTTCCACAGTGTCTGTGATGTTTCAACAAATCAAACATCAAAATGTTCAGCTCATTCCGGAGACTTTTGATTTTGGTGCAACTTTAGCTTTTTGAAATATTTAGCCTTTTCTGCCTTTTTTTCTCAAAAAAAATGAACTGAGCTCATTTTACATCCTTCAAATCTTTAGATGTGTTTACAACATTTTACTGCTCCTTTCACATTTTGTTCTGCTTCAGCTTCTTTCAGTGTCTTTGTGCAAATAAAAAAAAATGTTTAGCTCTTTTCAGCTAATTTCTGCAAGTTTTAGTTTTTGCTTCTTTCAGCAAACATATAATTTCTGCCTTTTTATGCTAATTTATACTTGTTCTTTTCAGGTACTTTAAAAACGTAGCCAATTTCAGCTGTTTTCAGATCAATTCAAGTTTTTTTGTGTGTTAATTTCAGCCTAATTGAGTCATTTCTGCTAATTTCATCTTATGCTCCTTTCAGCTTTTTAATGCTGATTTCAGTTTTTTTCTCCTATTTCAGCTTATTTTTGCTGTTTTGTGCTAAATTTAACTTTTTTCAGCTATTTCCATGCTTTTGTGCTCATTTCAGCTCCTTCCACTTCCTTCTTTTCTGTTTCTTTCTGATTTTAAGCTACTTTTCAGCTATTTGTTTGTGCTAATTTACACTTTTTTAGTTAAATTCCTAATTTGTGTGCTCATTTCTGCTTCAGTAAACCTAATTCATCAACAAAAATCTGCTTTATTCTCCTAACTTGGGCTTCTTCTTCCGTTTCAGCTACATTTCAGCATGTTTTTAACTAATTTCAGCTGTTTTCAGCAAGTTCTTAAGCTATAAAGAACATTCACACTGCATTTTTGCAGGAAATCTAGTTACATTAAGTATCTAAAATAATGTTAAAACCCTTTAAGATTTTGTTAAAACTTCAGGTTTTTTTTTCAAATGCATCTGCTTTTTATTTTATTTTTTACATTTTAGGCTTTTTTACTCAGCTTTCTGTGCTCCGATTAATTAAAAGCGTCACTCGTGTGTGGTGTCAAACAGTGTTTGACACTGATGACTCACATCTGGAGCAGCCAGCAGAGAGAACGAACGCTCGGATGGAAATATGACGCTTGGCACCTGTCCCACTGGGAAAACAGTTTATTTTCACACATAATGCGCATTTATCAAATAGATCATATTTGATAAATGCAGCTGGTACAGAATGCTGCTGCACAACTTTTGACTGGTACAGGCAGACGTGAGCACATCACTCCAGTTTTAATGTCCCTTCATTGGCTTCCTGTCCAGTTTAGAATCCATTTTAAAGTTTTATTGTTTGTTTTTAAGTCTTTGAACGGTTTTAGTCCCTCTTATTTGTCTGAACTGCTTCACCTTTACATGCCATCACGTGCTCTTAGATCCTCTGACCAGATGCTTTTAGCAGTCCCAAAAACCTTTTATAAAACCAGAGGAGACAGAGCATTTTCAGCTCTGGCTCCTAAATTGTGGAACGAGCTGCCACTGAAGGTCAGGCAGGCCCCATCAATATCTGTTTTTAAAACTCGTTTAAAAACACATCTTTTTTCATTGGCTTTTAACCCAGAGTGAGTTTGCATCTCTGTTTTAATGTTGTATTGTTTTACTTGTGATGTTCTGATTATTTATATGATTGTTTTTATTGTTTTGTGTTTGTTTTGTCTTTGTACAGCACTTCAGACGGCTGATGTTGTAATTTTAAGTGCTTTAGAAATAAATTGGTATGATATGGTATATAACAGGTCATCAATGGTGAGCAGGAGACAATGCCAGGACAAAGACTAACACAGAGACACAGACTTATATAGAGGGAAACACCAATCAGACAACATGAAGGCACCTGTGAGTGATCACAGATGCCAGGAGACAGAGACTGAAGACGCAGGACAGAAACACGACACAAGATGGGGCTGGACACCAAAGAAACACAGACATGAACACAACACCAAGGACAAAACCACAATTCCTACAAGTAATACAGTAGTAGTAGTAGTACAGTAGTAGTAGTACAGTAGTAGTAGTAGTACAGTAGTAGTGGTATTACTATTATCATTTCACATTTCCCTGAGCTGGCAGCAGCAGGTTCTTCTCAGAAGTGATTTGAATTTCTTCAGTGTGGAGCTGCACTGGTTGATGCCCACTGGTTTTTAAAACACGGAACACTCTCAGCCAGTTTGGCTCCGATCCCTTCGAAAGGTTTTGACTTTTTGGCTTAGACACCGAGTCTGCAGAGTTCATGTGAGCGCTGCAGGCCCAGAGCCAGGACTTTTAACCTCCAGTGGCAGACTCTGATGGAAGCAGTTCAGAAGAAAAGCACTGAAATAACCACGAGGTCACACAGAAACATGCTCCATTGTTTCAGATGTTCAAATCCTCCAGAACAACAGCTAAAACTGTCTCATCCTTGAAGAGTTGATGGAACGACTGCACAGAAAACAAGAGATTTTTGTGTGTGTGTGAAAACACAGAATTACTTTTGGCTGTTTCCTTCTCAGGGGTCACACAATGAGCAAACTGTCATGAAGATTGGCTTTGTTTCTTTCCAGATCCTCTTTATGATGCAACCACTGACCGCAGCCCACACGTGGAGCAGGGGGCTGCCATCTCAGGTGGTGCCTTGCTCAAGGGCCCTGCAGAAAATGAGTAGCTGTGGGTGTTTGTTGTAATGATAGGGAAGATTTGAACCTGTGACCTCCGAATCACAGATTGTCCTTCTCTAACCTCTGTGTCATTGCTCCCCATTTAACAGCAGCTAAAACAGAACAGTAGCTAAAAGCTAAACCCAGCAAAAAAGTTGCCACAAGCTAAAATTAGCAAAACAATATTTAAAACTTACAAAGTGTGCAGAAGAAGTATAAAGTTTTTAAGGATTTGAAGAGTTTTTTTTTTTTGTTAATGAGAAAAAACATGTCATGAACTTGATCAAAAACATTCAGAAGAAATTACAAACAGAAAAATAAGAATGTGAGCGCTGACTCAGCGTTTATGAAACGATCCCCAACAAACTCAGATCTTTAGAATAGAACGGGACAATAACTTGAAGATTTATGAAATGTTTACATCTGTGTGGAAGCAGTTATGTTATGTCTCATATTTCAAATTAAAATCATTAAATCATTTCTTGGTTTGCTGCCCTCATACATCTCCTCCTACATGTCTTTGCGTGAGTGCAGCTACAGTGTGCGCTCTCAGGACATGATTACCTGCAGTGTTCCGTCAGTGAGGACTGAACTTGGAAAAAGGGCCTTCTCCTACTCTGCTCCTGCTTCATGGAATATCTTACAAAAAGATCTGAAGCTCTCGACCTTGACTTCTCTAAATGGTTTTCAGAATCTGTTGGAATCCTGGCAAAAACCAATGCAGATTTGTTCCTGTCTTTGATTTTATACGTCTACCTTATAATGTTTTGCTAGTTTTTTGATACTTTGTTAAAAAAAAAAAAAAAGTATTTTCTCTCTTTTTTTTCTCTCTTTTGTTTTCTATTGTTTATTGTTTATTGTTTAAGGAAATTCTACCATTGCTGTTCATCGTTCTTTAGCAGTGTTGGGAACATTACTTAAAAAAAGTAATTAATTATAGTTACTAGTTACTTTGCCCAAAAAGTAACTGAGTTAGTAACTGAATTACTCCCCTATTAAAGTAATTAGTTACCAGGGAAAGTAACTATTGTTTGTTCGGTTGGTTTAAGTTTAGATATAACTACAAATTTAAAGTAGAATTGCAAAGACCGGTACTTAACACCAAACTTTTAATACTTACTGCACCTCAACAGAACATGACTGGTTGACATACTATACTTCAAGTGTTTTCTTCATTACAAAATACAGTTTAACAAAATAATATAACAATTGTGTTTTAAGCTCTATGTACACACTGTACTGTTCAAGTGTTTTCTTATAAATAAAAGTAAACAGTTAAAACAAGTGCTTTAACTCTGTAGTGTAAAATAAAATCAAACCCTCACACAACTGGTTCTTCAAGTATTTTCTTAAAAACAAAAGAACCGTTTTAACAATATGAAGTACTTTTAAAACAGTACTGAAAATCTGAATTACCTGCAGTTGTGAGAGATGCTTCATCAGATCAGATTACGACGGACGTACACTTCGCTCCGGGGCATAATGTACACTTCACATGCACGTTCTTGCCTTTTACCTCAAGGAGAGTAAAGTAGTTTCTGTATTTCCAATTTGAAAACGCCAACTTTCCCTCCAGACTCGCCATTGCTGCCGGACTCTGCAGATTTGAAGCTGCAGCAGCGTGTGTGAGCTGACCTCACCCTCTGATTGGCTGACCTCTAACTGACACTCTAACTTAGCCAATCAGCATCATCCTTATTGTTTCGCCCCTCCCTCCCCTCTGCTCTGCTACCTCCTACCCTCCCTCCCCTCCTCCCCTCTGCTCCCTCCTCTGCCTCACCAAGGAAAAAAGTAAACAAACAGCCAGCGCGCGGAAGAGAAAGTACCGCACCCCCATTTAGTGGAAGTAACGGTAACGGCGTTGTAACGATAGACTTAGTAACTACTTAGATTACCCGTTAATGAAAAAAATAACTCCGTTTGTAACGCTGTTTATTTGTAACTCCGTTATTCCCATAACTGTTCTTTAGTAACATCGTTCTTTAGCAGGTCGCTTTCGTAAATGAACCATGAGACTCAATAAGATTTACCTGACTAAATAAAGGTTGAATGAATGAATGAAAAAAAATGGATTAATAGAAATGCTTTTTAGTTTCAAAATAAAGCTACATGTTTTGACTCATAAATAAAATTTAAAATGAATAATTCAAACTGCATTTTCATTTTTGTCTTCAAGACTGCTCAATTTGTAAATTAATTAAAATTATAAATAAAATAACGTTTAACATTTAATTTTCAAAATATGACATTTCTATTAATCCATTTTAATTTGAAATATGAGACATAACTGCTTCCATACTTCTGAAGATGCGGACGTGCTGAGGCAATCAGAGACTAATTTGTCACCATGGAAACCAACTTTACTAACCCTGTTGGTTCGTTGTTTACTTAAACTACTGTATCTGGTTGAGAAAAATGCAGTTTCTGTCAGAGGGAATCTTATCCCAAATACTTTATTAAATATTTTTATATTTGCAACAGGCTCTGGGATGTTTGACAGACATTCATCAGCAGAAAAAAAAACTAATAACAAAAAGAGCTTTAACAGTTTTATGACTCTTAAAAGGTTCAGTGTTTTACATTAAGGTGTCTGACATGTTCAATAAATATATTATTGTGTAACTATTTGATCAGAAGAGAAGGAGTATTGTCATTTTTCCACAGAAAACTAAAATGAACAAATTAAACATTAGCCCCGAATCCAGAGGTGATTCTAGAATCAGCCTTTTAGGGGGGCTTAGCCCCCAGTGCTGACAGTGGCTCTTGGCTTGAACAACGTAATGACCATTACTGTCAGAAGTATTTGTAATGGGGGGGTGAGCAATGTGGGTCCTCCCCCAGAAAATTTAAACAAATTAGATGCCATTTCCTGCATTCTGGTGTATTTAAACTGGTTGTTAAACATCTACATTTACCTACATAAGTAAACGAGTCAGTAACTATTTTGGGGAGGGGAATGGTGGCGCAGAGGCTAGAGAAGATGGGCCTCGCAGGTTCAACTCCCCAGACTGACAACATCAAAATGTGTGTGGAAAAGGTGAAACACCCACACTCATCTGCCTCACTCTGGGCCCTTGAGCAAAGCCCTTCACCTCCACCATCTGCTCCCAAACAGGTCCCTCTTGAAATTGAGTTCACGTGACTCATTGAGACGACCTGTATAAATAAAGGGTTAATAAAATACATACATTTTAGAGTGCAACTAAAAATAGCCTGACCAACAGCTCTCCCTGTGTGAATCGAGCACGCTCCACTCCTAACCCCCTCCCAGCTCCCAGCAGCTCCTGCAGGTAAGGGGCGTTTACATTCAGGACAAATTGAGGTCTTCAATTGGTCAGTTGCTGACGAGCCCACTAGACTGATTGACAGGTGGTGTTGCGGATCAGACTAATGCAAAATAAATAAATAAAATTACGGGCTCGTTTAAGTGTCATGATTTATTCCATATTTATTTCAAATGTATTTAATATTTTGGTGAATCTACGTTTTGAGAACTGTTC
>JBBPBX010006604.1:31761-41840 GCA_038048925.1 Garcialebias charrua
ACACACGTGATTCAGAATGCTGGTTTGCATGTTTGGGGTGAGCAAACGGACTTTGTACAATTTAAAGACTGGTTGTTAGGTTTTTATTAATTTCATAACAAAGTATGAAATCACACATGTGTTCTGATCTATAATAAGTGGTTCAGTTTGAAAGAGTTTACTCGAGTAGTTTACAGATATTTTGGCTTCGTTGCAATGAAGTGCGGGTCCACATTCATTGTAAACAAAGGAGCTCATCCAGGTAAACAAACGTGACTGATGTTTTTATTTTAGTCATCTTGGCCTTTTCTGTAACTGAAGCATCCGGTCGCACATTTTTAACTTGGGACACATTGATACGAGGAAAACAAACCCCGCATTGTACTTTTTATTTTTAACTTCATGACTGTGCAACGAGTACCTTTGAACTGCTCTTTGTAGAAAACGATGCAAATAGATTTATTTAGACGACTAACCCCGTAGTAAGCATAGAAATTCACTTTTCTTGCATCCGGACCAGTTTTGGTCGTGGATGATATCGTCAATCTGAAACCAGTTTAGTTTGGGAAGTTTCATAGAGCTGAATGTGTTTCCATCTTAATACTGTAGCTGGAGTTTTTGACCTAAAACGTGCACAGAAACCTGTATGTAAGATTATTTTTGCCTATAGTCAAACTTTTCCTTTTTTTACCTCACCCCCTCTGTGCACAGTATGTTCTCTGACCTCATTTCCTACCCAAAATCTTGTTACATAAAATCATGAATAATTAGGTGCAGCTCGCTCACATGCTGGTTTAGTCCATACGCAGCGACGTGGTTGCAAACTGCAACGCCGTTGTGAGCCGTGACCTCCAGGTACACGGCGTGAATAAGTTTGGCTTCACGTTAATCGACCCGCTGCAGTTTGACTCCAGTTTGAAGGACATACAGGAGGAAGATTTCTGTCAGACTTACATGAACAGGTGTGCAAACTGAATTTGGGCAGGTTTCACCCTCCGCCACATTCCTGACGGTGTGACTGAAGTGTGTCTTGGCTCTTGGAAATCATTGGAGAGGCTCATATTTGGCAGGAGCTCCTCCTCTTCCTCCTTTCTCTATACTGCCCGGCGACAGCGTTCACCTCCAAAGAGGCTCTGCTGCGTGGCTCGTGTTCAAAGTGTGTCCGTTTTAAAATTTATTATTTTTTACATTATCTTCTTCATGCTGGTTCATAATCACATTTCCTCTTCCACTGACCGACTTTTTTGTCTCATATTTTGCTGCGTGTGCCGTGTCAGGCTTTTTAATCCTATGATATGGATGCAGGGATCAGTCGGTCATGCTGCCAGTCTTAGAATCAGAGCACACTCACTTGCTCTTTGGCTGCTATTTATTCGTCACAAACGCCAAGACACACACATGTACACACATACACCGTGCAGCCCCTCGTGCCCTTTCCTGTCCTCACTACTATTCACACATCACGCACTCGCTTTTTCCTGCTCCGACACGCTGCCGTTTCTTTTTTGCCAGTTCCTAGGAAGTGCAGCTGTGATTTGCTGTTGCCACCTGACCCGTCTGCCCAAATATACACAGCCTTTTGCATATGCCGTGCACGCACGTTCACTTTTTCTTTCCTTCTTTCTATCTTTGCCTTTTTATTTCACCATTTAGACCGTGCATGTCATAGAATTTTCTTTAATGGCAGAGAATTGGCGCTCTACTCGTTTTTTTTGTTTTGTTTTTGGTTGCAATAGAAAGAAAGAGCCCGTTCTGGGTTGGTGTTGCCCTCTATGGCATTCAGTCATAAGGGCTCATGACAGCCACAAGAGCCTCACACACGGTCACACACACCCCATTCGGCAGCTATCACGTGCACCCTTTGTTGCGCCGTTAAATTGCTATTTATTTCTCACATTTTCACAAACACATACATGCAGAAGACATGCATGACAGCTGCCTTTAAAAAAATTGCTCTTATTTTCCTCAGTCAGCTGTATAGAGTCTTTCTAGGGTTACTGGTGCATAATGCAATACAGTAGTCCCTCACTTATCGCGGGGGTTATGTTCTAGACATCCTTGAAATAGGGACGTTCTATACATTTTAGTATTTATATATCTTTCCCACACTCTTGCAGTGCTCTAAACTCTTAAACCTATGTAATTTTAACAACATATGTATATGTACTGTACAGTACTGCAATATTTCATATGGGTTCTCACCAGTGAAGATACTACAACTTGAAGGATGTGTTCAGTTTCAGGATTATTTGCGACTTTCCTGCCAGTTCTGTGAGCTTAATACCGGTAGACAGATTGTAACTTCTGACTTTGCTTTGCAAAACTATTTTTTACCACCTCGGTTTCTCCGCTACTGTTTTATCCCTCCGTTGCTGTTCTTTGAGTTTCGGCAGAAAGTAGCAGCCGGAAGCACTGTTGGCTTCTGGTCCGTGTAGTTCTTTTGACTTGCGTTACAGTGTACAGTATACTTATTGAAAGAAAACTGCAAAATGGCAGCACCTGTCAGAATTTTTTAAATTTTGATTTGTCCCATTGGTTGCAGATTTCCCCTAGATAACTTGCCATGGCGGGGCGCTCATGTCGTCTGCATTTGGGGTACGGAAACACTTCTGAGCTGTTCGCTGTTTGTACCAACAGTCTTCGAGCGCGGGGGTGGTGGTGTAATGGGCGCATAACTGCCGTTTGTTTCTTATTGCCATGGCAACCCAGACGTTGGCAAGTCACTGCTTTCCCGTGGTCAAAACTAGGGGGGCACCGATAAATCGGCCCGGATTTCCTTAATTTTGGGAAATCAGAAATTGGCCGATACTTTCATGAGAAACCAATTTTACAAATTTTGTTTGTTTTAACAACTTCATTTTATTTCAGAGCACTACCTCATGGCCAGTTAAAACAAGTTTGTATTCTAGGATATTGTTCAAGGGTATGTTTTTCAATAAGCTAACATTGGAAAATTGAAGATTCAAGGTGGGAGTGGTGGTGCAGATGTTTAGAAGGTGAGATTGTGATTGGAAGATCGCCGGTTCAAGCCCCGGTACCGACAACATCAAAAATGTGGGTGGGATAAGTGAAGCAGTCACGTCTGTCTCCACCTCATCTGTCCCACTCTGGGCCCTTGAGCAAGGCCCTTAACCCACACCATCTGCTCCCCCGGGCACCCTAGATATCAGCTCTCTGCTCCATATAGAGGGCTGTGGTAGCTCGGTGGTCTGTGGTTGTGTCAGGAAGGGCATCCGGCGTAAAAACAATTGCCAAGTCTATGTGCGACTAGTTCGCTGTGGTGACCCCTGACGAATGAGAAGCTGAAAGAAGAAGAAAAAAAAGAAGGTGCAATGTGACCTTATAACACCTGACAATGTGTCACTTATAAAACAAATCGGTATTGGCCAAAATCGGAATGGGCAAGTCAGACTTTGTAGAAATTGGTGATCTGTGATTGGCCAGAAAACTGCAATTGGTGCACCCCTAGTCAAAACATATTTACTTCTTTGAGGGCCCCCAAGCCCGGAGCTCCGGGAGTCCCCCGACAGGGACAATTGCACCTCCACAGAGAGAAGCAGAGAGAAGCAGAGGGAAGCCCCGGGCGACCCCCAGTAACCACAATGTAGAGACCCCAAGAGGTTGCTACGTTACATCAGTGGAGGTGGGGGAAGGCCGCAGTTCGGTTTGGTGGGCAGGGTGCTTGGTTCTGTTGATGGGGCGGTGTGCCCCGCTTGTATAATGGTAGGGGAAATACTGGGTTGGTTCTTGCTCCCGTCCGTTCCCGTTACATTTTTATCCCGTACCGTCCCAATCACTTGAGCAATATTAAAGTTGACAATCATGCATCGTGTACAAGCTTACGATGAAAATCCGTGAAAGAGCGAGTCCGTGAATGTCAAACCGCAAATTAGCGAGGGACTACTGTTAGTCCTTTTGCGATAAACCATAAATCAATTGTGAGAGAGTGTATATTTTCTTAAAGGAAATGAGATGTTTGTGAAGCCTTATTTTAGTACTAGTTTGAAAGAGCGATCCACAATAATTCAGGGAATAGGGTTGTGGAATGGTTTAGATAACGTTAAAAATGCCAGATCGCTGTATACATTTAAGAGACTGATCAAGACGAGTTTCTTGAAAGAATATGGAAATCGTTAATATAAATCTACTTCAGTTGTTGTCTGGTTGGATTTAGATGTTTGAGTTTTTATGTTTTTAATTTAGCTGATTGTTATTGCCTATGTGTATTACATTATAATTTAAATTTTGTAAAAATACTTTGATTTACATCAGAATTATAAGTAAAAAGGGGCAGTTTTCATAGGACTAGTTCTTCTTCTGCCACCTTTCATTTTCTTTTCTTTACATTTTTTGATTGTACTGTATTGTATGTACCGGTATGTGTGTTTTTTAAATGAAATGAATAAAATTTCTAAAAAATAAATAAATAAAATAATCGCTTGATAAATAAGAATTATCGACCTCATTTTCATTTATCGACTTCATAATTTCTTCGTGTCTCTCTCTTTCTACTGAAGACACTGGATGACAAAAGGCTCAACTCTGTTGCTCTTCACTGACCCCTCCTTTTCAGTTTTCTCTTTAAAATCTGTTTTAACCATCCAAAAAAACAATTTTTGTATTGTTAAAAGCAGCTAAGCTGTGAAGCTAAGCTACGAGTTAAGCTAACAGGCTGATCTCTGGAGAAAACCTGTTTTGTTGAAGCTCCAAAATTTACGGTTGAAACCTGTGCCGTTGTATAAAAAGTTTTTCTCTGTGTAAAAAGTTTTTCTCTGCGAAAAGAAGCTAAGAACTTGTTTACTGATGTTTATTAAAATCTTTGTGCGAAAAATTCTATGCTAAAGAGTAGGGGTGTAACGAGATCTCGTACAACGAGATCTTGGGATATTAAACTCCCGCGATATCTCTCGTTGAGAGGTAACGTTGTCTCGTGAGCCGCTAATGCTAATGCTAGCAGAGCCCCTAGCAAGTCAGCGTCACGGACAGCATGGCTTCGCCGGATGAAGTTGCTATAGAAGACGCCCCAACTACTGATGGAGGGTCCCGGTGCCGCAGACGCCTCTACATTGATGGAGGGTCCCGACGCTGCCCCGAATGTAAAGACACGCGTGTAAACACCGGTGTGACCGGTGTTGCCAGATAGAGTCCCACCCACCCAAAGCACTCTTTACCCGCAAAAGTCAGAAGGAAAATCGCGGTGAACCGCCCAATCTGGCAACACTGGTGAGTGACGGCTGCAGATTCAGTGCTGATGCGGATATTTATGTTCAATTTTTGGAAAGTCCTGCGTGAATATCTATTTTTTTTAAACAAAGTTGAACGTTCTAAGGTCTAAGGAGATTCAATCAGTAAAATGAAGACATCAGTTGAGTTTGTAATACATGTTAAAACAGAATAAAAGCCTTTTTGCGGCATAAAACCGATCTTTGAAGTTTTCTTGAACTAACATCAGTGTTTCCCCTACATAACTTGCCATGGCGGGGTGGAGAAGAACAGACGTTGCGGGTTCTTGGGCTTGTTTTGAAAGTAAAGTAGCTTGTTTGGGCTTGTTTTTCTTTGTTCTTTATTCTTTGTCAAGAGTTACAAGACCACGATAAAATGAGCTCCAGTAAGTGGGGGAAATATGGGAAAAATATAATAAAGAATGGGAGAAAGAGCGCACACTTAAAGCATGATTCAGGATGAAATTAAAGAAAGTTTTTTGTTGACTTAGCTATGAGTTTGCTGTTTAATTTTAATTTTATTTTTTTAATTTGTACGCATCCTTTATGATTGTCTGTTGTTGTCGTTGTCCATTGTTGTCATCACTCTTAGTTTAAAATTCAGGTCTCTCTGGTAAATGAGTCCCAGAGGCTTAATTTAATTTTTATTTTTTTTCATTTATTGATTCTTTCATTTTATAATAACGGACACAAAATAAAACAATTTAACACACGGATAACAAGAAAATTAAAATATAAAATGAAAGGTGGCAGATGAAGAAAAAATCTTATTATATCTGCCCCTTATTTTCTAACAAACAATTCAAACAAACAATTTGATTTGATACAAAAAAACAAAAACAAAAAAACGTATAACTCATTAACTCCCTTAATCACAATAATTATTTAAACTCGTGTCTTCGTTAAACATATTTCCTTAACAATTTATCCTTGATCTTTCTTTCAAATATAATTATTGATTTAGCTTCTTTAATGTCAGTTTCCTCTTCGTTCCATAACCTAACTCCCTGAACTATTGCAGTCCTTCCTTTCAAACTAGTCCTATATAGGCATAACAAACATATCAGTTCCCTTAAGATTATAACAACTCAATCGTTTTACAAAATACATCTGAACATTAAAAGGCAATACGTACATTATTATGAGCTCTATACATAATTAACAAAATATTATAATCCACCAGATCGTAAAACTTCAGTAATTTCATCTGATAAAATAATATACTTGTTGGATGACGATAGGTTTTCTGGTTATAATTCTTATAACTCTCTTCTGCAAAACAAAAATAGGTTTTGTAATTGATCTACACGCTTACCCCAAACACCAACACAATAAATCAAATGTGGATAAGTGTATTGTATAACATATACAATGCCTTGTCATTCAATAGATCTCTAACTCTGTAGAATACTGAAATAGATTTAGATTTAAAAAATTGACAGAACTTATACTGTATGTTGTTTCCAAGACAATTTTTCGTCAATTATAACCCACATAATGGGATTAATTTGTATAAATATGCAAAATGTATTTTTATTTTTAAGAGTGGATATGTTCTTCAAAGTTTTTAGCATAATTTTGCTCTTTATATGTAATGCCATAATAAATGTATGTTTATACTGTTTAAAAACGGCCCTTGTTTTACACAATGGGGTGGGTTGCCTGTTGGGCTTGTTTTGGGCTTGTTTTCAAAGAGTGATTTGCTTGTTTCTGTCGCGAGATGTGGCAACACTGCGCAGCACTCATACAGGCAGATAGAGACAAAGCCTAAAGTCACGTGCAGTTTTAAGAGGAGAGGAGAGCAGAGACAACATTTCAGCCGCGCATTCAGTTTTATTTATTTATTTTTCGGCGGAGAAGGGCCGCGTGCGCAGCGCGCAGTAGGAGCTGTGGAGAGAAACATTTCAGACACGAGTTCAGTTTGCCGTGCGCGTGTGTGTGTGTGTGTGGGGGGTGTCAGCTGAGTGTTCAGCATGAGGCTGCTTTTATGTTTTCAGCTAGTGCACCTGCAGTGCGAGCTGCTAGTTTAGCATTACGTCAGTGCCAACAGGTGCGTTGGAGGTGGGTAGGCGGGCGCTCGGTTCTGTTGACGGGGCGGGGCGCCCCGCCTATATAATGGTAGGGGAAACACTGAACATTAAAATCTCGTCTCGTTCTCGCGAACTCTGTAATTTGTCTCGTCTCGTCTCGAGAGTTTTGTGTATCGTTACACCCCTACTAAAGAGCGCAAACCACACGAGCGTCCGCTATTTTGAGAACCGAAAAACGGGAACGAGAGACAGCCCATGTCACATCAAGGGGCCTCTCTCCCATTTTTCTTAAAGAGACACACTGCTCGCTCACTCACTATCCATCCTTCAGTTCAAACAGTCTTACACTATCATCGGGTGGTCACAAAAAGGTACTGCACTCAAAAATTAACAAACATTTCTTCTTAAATTTGACAATAATTACAAATTATTGTCAAATTTCAAACAATATTATCGTTTATCGCAAAAAATTTTGAGACAATTAATCGCCCAGCAAAATTTGTTATTACGACAGGCCTAGCTATTCTACGTGCAGAACGCGTGCATGACAGCTGCGTCATGCTCTGCCTTTCTAACATTTTTGTTCTTATTTCCCCTCACACACTTGTATTTTGTCTTTCCGGGGCTTTTGGTGCTTTAGGAAACACTGAGAGGCTGCTCCTGTGGGTGTGTGTTTGGGAAAAGAAGAGTACAAACTTGCCAGGTTGTTTGTGAATGCAGCGGTTATTTAGGTGTGTGTGTAGTGAGTCACTGAAGAGCATGGGTTTGCAGACATGTGTGTGTTGCTGGAGCTCTTCATGAAAGTGGACACATGCGCCGCTGCCTCTGTTGGACCAGACCCACCTTCCACGTCGTCTGGGAGAGCTCCAGGGGTGAAATTCTTGTGAACACCACCAACAGGGAGCCCCGTTCCACCTGGTTTAATTCCAAACACGAAATTAAGCTTTCTTTGTCCGTTTCAGTCAGTCTAAGTCATATTTATTTTTGATTTCCTTGAAGCTAAATTGAAAATCTTTTTTTCAAGGATTTTTTTTTCTTAATCTGTTATTGTTCCTTTTACAGAACTTAACAAGGCTCATATTTGTTTATTTTTTTACAGCAAAGATCATACCCTTGTCATTTTTTTTAAT
Organism: Garcialebias charrua; assembly: GCA_038048925.1. Classification (NCBI taxonomy): domain Eukaryota; kingdom Metazoa; phylum Chordata; class Actinopteri; order Cyprinodontiformes; family Rivulidae; genus Garcialebias; species Garcialebias charrua. The sequence continues at coordinate 40,123 of JBBPBX010006604.1, forward strand.
TACTCACTATAAAATCAATTTCCTAAAGTTTTTTTTCTTCTTCTTCCCTAAATAGTGTTTCTTTTTGCTTTGAAAAATGCTTTTGGCAGGATTCCGTAATTTCTTAACTTGGACCTGCTTCTACAAGACATTAATATCTTCCTGTAATCTCATAGTTGCTCATTTTCAAAGTTAAGTTGAATTCTCATGCCCTTCCCTCCAGAAAGTGGCACTTTAATCATCATAAGAGCAAACGGCTGAATACAAACAGGCACCAGCTCTTGAGACGTTTCAGCCACAGCCTTAAAACCGGCAATTTAAACATGTTTAAAGTGCAAAAACAGTGCTTACATGTTCTTTGAGGGATTTAGTCTTTAAGGTTTCTAAAAGTGAGCAGCCAAAACAAAAGCTGTAAATCTAGCAGGCTGCTTAAGTGGAGAGGTGGGCTCTCCACCCACAGATGCTTCCCACAGATCTGAGCAGTTTTAGCTGTGTGGTAAAGCACAATATTCTGCCTAAAGAAGCCTCTGCCATCAGGGAATATCTCTGACATGAAGAGCTGAAAATAACCAGCAACAGTTTAAGTGTGCGCTAAGTGAACATGAATACCAGGACATAAAGCTCTGAGGTGAATGTTAGGACTCTCAGCTATTTGTGCTACAGTAAGAACTTTAACCTTTACAATGAAAACACATCAATTATTATATCACTGACATTTTTGTTTGTTGTCAGAGTGGAGACGACCAAGACCACATTCTTGCTTCGTTCCATTCACTGTACTTTCAAAACATCTTGAAGAATAAATGATTCGCTTGTGGTCTTAAGTTATTGCAACCCTCAGATAGGGGCGATTATAAGATAATCTTATTCGCTGATTTAAATCTAAAACTTCAGATTTAGGTGACTGGTGGTGGAAACACATCACTACAAATTTAATTTTTTTTCTTCCAGTTTACATTTTGGCAAAAGGGAATGCAAGCTGTTCAATATGGCAGCCAGATTTTTATTTAACTTTTTACTATTGTATATTATTTTCCCTTGTGATTTCAAAGTTTTCAACTACCGGTATATTAATTTTAGTTCAGTAGAGTTTGTTTTTTTTTTAGATGGGGGAGTGGTGGCACAGAGAAGGTGAGACTGTTATCACGAAGTTCACTGGTTTGATTCCCCCTGGACCAGCAACATCAAAATGTGGGTGGGAAAGTTGAAGCACCCATTCCTGCTTCCACTGTCACCTACCCCACTCTGGGCCCTTGAACAAGGCTCTCAACTAGGCTTATCACGATGACAAATTTTGCTGGGCGATTAATTGTCTCAGAAATTATTGCGATAAACGATAATATTGTTTGAAATTTGACAGTAATTAGTAATGTCAAATTTAAGAAGAAATGCTGGTTAATTTTTGTGTGTAGTAACTTTTTTGACCACCGGATGGCAGTATAAGACAGTTTGAACCAAAGGATGGATAGTGAGGGAGCGAGCAGCGTGTCTCTTTAAGAAAAATGGGAGGGTGGTCCCTTGACGTGAAATTAATTCATTAATTCATTCATTCAACCTTTATTTCGTCAGGTTAATCTCATGGGCTGAGACATGGGCTGTCTCTCTTCGGTTCTCAAAATGGCAGACGCTCGGTGTGGTTTGAGCTCTTTAGCATAGCATTTTTCACACAAAGCTTTTAATAAAAACAAGTTCTCAGCTTCTTTTTGCAGAGATAAACAACTTTTTACAAGAAGGCACGG
>JBBPBX010006604.1:51120-61896 GCA_038048925.1 Garcialebias charrua
AAAAATACAAAAACAAGGTGCCAAAAGTGAAAAATAAATACATCTACAGCAGCATGGTCCAGAGTGGTTCTGTTAGCAGCATGGTAGCAGTCTGATACTGTTAGCGGTGTGGTTCTGTTAACGGCATGCTCTTGTTAGCAGAGTGGTCCCGTTAGCAGCATGATACTGTTAGCAGTGTGGTTCTGTTAGCAGTGTGGTTCTTTCAGCAGCATTGTACTGTTAGCAGCATTGTACTGTTAGCAGTGTGGTTCTGTTAGCAGTGTGGTTCTTTTAGCAGCATTGTACTGTTAGCAGTGTTGTACTGTTAGCAGTGCGCTTCTCTTGTAACATGGTCCTGTTAGCAGCATGGTAGCAGTCTGGTACTGTTAGCAGTGTGGTTCTTTTAGCAGCATTGTACTGTTAGCAGTGTGCTTCTCTTAGCAGAATGGTCCTGTTAGCAGCATGGTAGCAGTCTACTGTTAGCGGTGTGGTTCTGTTAACGGCATGCTCTTGTTAGAGTGGTCCCATTAGCAGCATACTGTTAGCAGTGTGGTACTACTACGGCCGTGGCACAGTAGTAATTGTAGTCGACCCCTGATCTGAAGGTTGGAGGTTCGAATCCCGCATCCGCCCACCATGTGTCGTCGTGTCCCTGGGCAAGACACTTAACCCCGAGTTGCTCCCGGTAGGTCTGGATGGCGCCTTGCAAGGCAGGCTACCACTACCGGTGTATGAATGTGTGAATGAATGGGTGGATGGCTGGTATTGTAAAGCGCTTTGGGGCTCCTCACAGGGGGCTGGAAAGCGCTATATAAATAAGCTCCATTTACCATTTACCATATTAGCAACATGGTCCCATTAGCAGCATTGTAGTGTGGTTCTGTTAGCAACATGGTCCCGTTAACAGCACGGTACTGTTAGCAGTGTGGTTCTGTTAGCAGTGTGGTTCTGTTAGCAGTGAGGTTCTTTTAGCAGCATGATACTGTTAGCGGTGTGGTACTGTTAGCAACATGGTCCCGTTAGCAGCGTGGTACTTTTAGCAGCACGGTACTGTTAGCAGTGTGGTACTGTTAGCAGTGTGGTACTATTAGCAACATGGTCCTGTTAGCAGCATGGTACTTTTAGCAGCATGGTACTGTTAGCAGAGTGGTTCTGTTAGCAGTGTGGTACTGTTAGCAGTGTGGTACTGTTAGCAGTGTGGTACTGTTAGCAGTGTGGTACTGTTAGCAGTGCAATCCCATTAGCAGCATGATGATGTAATGGACCTACCCAGGGTCAAATTAAGGTTTTTGAACTGTCCAGTGATGACCTTTACTGACCACTCAGTAAAGCAAGACATTTACTACAAAATCATTCATTTAGCTATAATCTGATAAATATAGTCACCAAAAGAGACTATTTCTATCTTTGATTTTATTCTAATGTGATCAAAAGAATAACTTTTGTCATTTTCATGATGTGTGCTTTTAAGCTGTGTCATTCTGTAAGAGTTAAACTGTGTTCACTGCTGTGTTTAAAGGTGAAGCCTTCGGGTCACAGAGACCGGACGGTTTTGTTTAGAAACTCAGAGACAGTCTCATGAGCAGGGCTCCAGCGTTATCTGTCTTTTTTCCTAAACATTTCTCTCTGCTGCTGGCTTTAACCTTGGGTATGATAAGACAAATGAACTCCTCGACTGGTCCTTCCTTAAGTACTAGTGCTAAGCTTTTGCTGAGACTTCAGAGTCGGCAAGAGTCGGAGAGAGTTGCTGGGAACTTCAAGAGATGTGAACTTTCCCAAGAGCTGGACACGTGTGGTCAAGAGCTAACGACCGGCGTCTTCAGCTAAGGACTGATAACAGGCTGTTATGAGTCTACTTCGAACAAGCGTAAGATCAAGAACTTGTCTATTCCTTCCTGGAATAAGTTTATCTTGAAGTCAGAGGCCTGAAGCTGACATATTCTCTGATGACCAAGCAAAACCAGGAGACGTTGGAAAACGTAAACCAGAACCTTGCTTGAAGGTATCGTACTGGTTCCCACAAGAATCCGTGCATCTGAAAGGCTACAAGGTCGTCCCTCTTACCGGGCAGTCGTCAAAAGGTAAAGAGCTGTTTACAAAACGTACTTGGATTTTAGCAGAAGTCGGATGAGAAGTGTCACTCTGGTATCATGCTCAGGATAATTTCTTCTTAAATCTTTCCTCCTATCTCTTTTCCCTCTCAATCTAAGCTGGAAACTATATTTTTTAAGTTAAAGAGCCCACAGACTAAATATGCTTAACATCTAATATTTATGTCTGTTGTGTTAAATTTAAGTGTGCTGACGTATTTGAATTGAAAGAAAGTGAAATCATGTCAATCAAGTGTAATGGTGTTAATTTAGTTGATTTATTTTAAATAAATGGTAGTGTCGCCTGGCATACCAAACTAAGTTAATGTCCATTGTCACTTAATGGCTTGATTTCACTTTCTTTCAATTCAAATACGTCAGCACACTTAAATTTAACACAACAGACATAAATATTAGATGTTAAGCATATTTAGTCTGTGGGCTCTTTAACTTAAAAAATATAGTTTCCAGCTTAGATTGAGAGGGAAAAGAGATAGGAGGAAAGATTTAAGAAGAAATTATCCTGAGCATGATACCAGAGTGACACTTCTCATCCGACTTCTGCTAAAATCCAAGTACGTTTTGTAAACAGCTCTTTACCTTTTGACGACTGCCCGGTAAGAGGGACGACCTTGTAGCCTTTCAGATGCACGGATTCTTGTGGGAACCAGTACGATACCTTCAAGCAAGGTTCTGGTTTACGTTTTCCAACGTCTCCTGGTTTTGCTTGGTCATCAGAGAATATGTCAGCTTCAGGCCTCTGACTTCAAGATAAACTTATTCCAGGAAGGAATAGACAAGTTCTTGATCTTACGCTTGTTCGAAGTAGACTCATAACAGCCTGTTATCAGTCCTTAGCTGAAGACGCCGGTCGTTAGCTCTTGACCACACGTGTCCAGCTCTTGGGAAAGTTCACATCTCTTGAAGTTCCCAGCAACTCTCTCAGACTCTTGCCGACTCTGAAGTCTCAGCAAAAGCTTAGCACTAGTACTTAAGGAAGGACCAGTCGAGGAGTTCATTTGTCTTATCATACCCAAGGTTAAAGCCAGCAGCAGAGAGAAATGTTTAGGAAAAAAGACAGATAACGCTGGAGCCCTGCTCATGAGACTGTCTCTGAGTTTCTAAACAAAACCGTCCGGTCTCTGTGACCCGAAGGCTTCACCTTTAAACACAGCAGTGAACACAGTTTAACTCTTACAGAATGACACAGCTTAAAAGCACACATCATGAAAATGACAAAAGTTATTCTTTTGATCACATTAGAATAAAATCAAAGATAGAAATAGTCTCTTTTGGTGACTATATTTATCAGATTATAGCTAAATGAATGATTTTGTAGTAAATGTCTTGCTTTACTGAGTGGTCAGTAAAGGTCATCACTGGACAGTTCAAAAACCATAATTTGACCCTGGGTAGGTCCATTACAATGACAACCGTGGCAATGCACAATGACTGGCTGTCCTCCAGAACCAGGTCCGACAGACACAGAACATCCAAGGTTTTTCCCCACGGAACTGTTCTGTAGTTCTGTACAGACAGATGTAGGATCATGGAGATGGCCACCATGACAAGCCTGAGCCTGAGGCTTGAAGGGGGACGGGAACTGAACCACAATGGTAGGATGGCAAGGCAGCGACACAGAAAACTCCAAAAGTGTGTTGCGGTCATACCCGTAGCATGGGTGTACAGTGTATGCGCAAATAAAGTTAAAACAAAAGCAACAGGAACAAAAAAAGAGTGAGTCGAAGAGGAGCTCCCGTCAGTGCTCCCATACATACTCCAGACATTTAGTTAGTGTGATTATACGATGCTGAAAGGGTTAGCTCAGCATAAACTTTAATGTTTGCCATGGCTTCTTTAGGTTTGTTGTGGAGTAGTATTTGTATAAATGAGTTGTTGAAATCAGATTTTTCGTTATATTTTTATTCATCTTGTGATATTATTTTACATGGAAAGAATCTATACGCTCCCATTGCCACTAACTATACGCAGTTGTCTTGCAAATGATTACATTTACAACCCAGGCTGTCCATTCAAGACCTCACTTCTATTTTCCAGAAGCATGATTTTTTTCTTGTCCAATTCTGTGCTGCATCTGGTTTTCCTCCTGTTCTTTCTTCAGCCAGTCTTTCTCCACATACGCTCCCACCTCTCCCACCGTGCACCTTTTTTGTGCATCTAGAGCCAGAAGCTTTCCGAACATCTCCATAGCTTCTGGAGTGAACCTTCTCCACAGAGGAGGAACGTCCTCATCGGTGGGAGGTTTCTGCTTCATTCTGCACCAGTCTGCAAACTCCTGGTAGAAGCTGTCTGAGTCCACGCAGTGCTCCCAGGGGAAGTACCCTGTGAGGATGGAGAAGATGACCACGGCAAAGGCCCAGGTGTCGAGGCTCGGCTCAACGCTCAGAGGAGCTGCCGTCACTTCTTTCTGGTTGTCCAGCAGAGCCACGGTGCAAAGTTCTGGGGACATGTAGGGCAAGGTTCCTGTGACGAAGCGTATCAGGGTGCCCCTCTTCTGAGCGAGGCCAAAGTCTGCCAGCTTGACCTGACAGCACTGACTGTCCAGCAGGAGGATGTTCTCAGGCTTCACATCCCGGTGGACAAAGCCGTGGCTGTGGATGAACTCCAAAGCACTCGAGATCTGGACAACGCAACGCTTCACAGAGGATTCTGGGATACCCACCTGAAAGAGTAAAATGATTATGTCATTTTTTTGTGACTAATGTACAGTATGCAGTATGATTGTTCAGTGAAAACAAACGTTAATGGCTTTTTCGTACATGTTTTTAAAGACAATGATAAGAAAAGACTTCTCTTTGTGTTTAAGACCTTTCATATTTGTGTTGAAGCCAAACTGAACAATTCAGTGATCAATGATTTGGCCTGTCATGAAAAACAATAAATCAATTAATCGCATGATAAATTAAAATTATCTACCTCATTTTTATTTATCAGCTTTATTGTTTCATTGTGTAACTTTTATCTACTTCTAAGTTGAGAAGCTAAGCTACGAGCTAAGCTAACAGGCCAACCTCGGGGAAAAACCTCGGTCTTGTCGAAGCTCCAAAATTCCCGGTTGAAACCCGTGCCTTTGTGAAAAAAGTTTTCTCTGCAAAAAGAAGCTGAGAACTTGTTTACTGATTCATATTAAAAGCTTTGTGGGAAAAATGTTATGCTAAAGAGCTCAAACCACACCGAGCGTCCGCCATTTTGAGAATCGAAGAGAGACAGCCCATGCCATGTCAAGTCAAGGGGCCTCCCTCCCATTTTTCTTAAAGAGACATGCTGCTCCCTACCTCACTATCCATCCTACAGTTCAAACAGTCTTATACTGTCATCAAGTGGTCAAAAAAGGTACTACACCCAAAACAAACCAACATTTCTTCTGAAATTTTACAATAATTACTAATAATTGTCTAATTTTATACAATATTATCGTTTATCGCAATAATTTCTGAGACAATCGCCCAGCAAAATGTGTTAAAGTGACACGCCGATCAGAGATCAATGGGTTACTTTAAATGAAGTTATTCTTGATGCCCAGAGAAAGAAAACATAACAATGGTGGTCTACAGACTGCTCAAAGGCATCAGATTATCTTTTACTTGCACCATAAAACACTGTACAGTATTTCAGTAATTACTCAGTACAGTACAGTGTTTATGCTGCAGTACTGTGTTCCCTGGAACAGCAAAACTTGAGTAATTGTGCTTATTTTGTTAGATTTCCCTGGTACTGTAGTTTGTCACTGCCAATACGGAGAGGAAAAGCTCACAAACAAAAATATGAGCTACAAATAAAATATAAGGCAAAGTGTAAAATAAAATTCCCATTATTTGAAGAAAAATCAGTAGTTCTACCTTGAGGGATTTCAAAGTAATTTCTTTATGTCATTGCCTTGCAGCTTTTCATGAAGTTAAACTCTAAATAATTTAAATAAACTTTTCTATCTACAAAACAAACCATGCTCTTGGTAACTCAATGCATTGTTTGAAGGCTGATGTTTTCATTACAGTCCAACTCAATTCAATAATCCAGGTGCGAGTTCAGCATTCTGATGGCTCTTGGGATGAAACTGTTGGAGAACCTGGTGGTTCTTGTTGTCGCTGCGGTACAGGAGTGAGCTGTTTGTGGGACTCAAGTTTCTTTGGTGGCTCCACAGACTGAAGAAGTCCTTTGGATGAAGGACGAAACGTCTCAGCAACAAAAGAAACCGTCCAGATGACCTGACTGAACATTGTTGTATACTCACTACCATAATTTACAAAAATCGCACGCTGATTAAATTCCATAATTCAACATAGTGGATGGAACAAACGACTTAAGAGGATTTTTACAGAATTTCTACATTGAAACAAAAGTTATCATCATTGTTTAAAAATATGTCTCCACAAAACCTCTTTTTGAAGCTGCTTCTTCACACAAAAAAATATGTAGGTTGCCATTTCCAGTCTACCAATATGAAGTCAAATAAGAAATCATGAAATTTAATTTAGGACCAAATTAACTGTTTCTGTTCTGTAAACTGCAGATGAATGTTTCACCCTATAAGCTGCAGGGTTTTTTTTCTTCATAATTTACATGGCCTGCGGCTAATACACCAAACCAATGTATTTGTGGATTTTTTTCCCCCCATATTTATAAACCAATTTTTGGCTGAGATATGACCGTTTTCATTAATTCTGACTAAAAATATTGAACACTACCATTTTCATTCATTCAACTTTTATTTAGGCAGGTTAATCCCATTGAACCTTGAGGACTCATTTACAAGAGAGACCTGGTTTCAACGAAGAATGACAACAGTGACAACAATAGACAATCATAAAAGAGGCATACAGATTTTTTTAACAGCCGCTAGGTGGCACTCAAGTACTAAGGCATGCTGTTGTATCATGTAATAGGTAAAAGTGGCTATTAATGACGCAATCGGCTTTCCATAGTATGACATTTTTGTCTGCCTGGAGCAACCGTCAAATCAGCTTCATTTTGCTGCACCGCCTTGACGAAATGCAGCTGATTTGACCATGGAAGTGCATTTCTTAAGTAAAAGTTAGACTGAGACACACTTTGCTATAATTTTGAGCAAACAAATAATTGTTTTTAAGTGTTAATCTTGTTAAATGCTGCTGTTCAATGTAATAATAATAATAATAATTAATTCAATTTATAACGCACTTTTCATTACTGAAAATCTCAAAGTGCTACACATATATTGAATGCTACACACATTCATAAACCGGTGGCGGCAGACTACCATGCAAGGTGCTTTCCAGTCCTACCGGGAGCAACTCAGGGTTAAGTGTCTTGCCCAAGGACACAACGACACATGGTGCGGGTCCCGGGAGTCGAACCGCCAACTTTCCGATCGGGAGACGACTGCCATTACCACTACACCACGGCCGCCCGTAAGGACCACAATGTAAGGTCTTTATGCTATTAGTGTTTAGTGTATTATTGAGTTGATGTTTTTCTTGGTTCGTATATCTTTAGATTTTATTACTGTTTTTCTTTTACATTTTATTGTTGGATGTAACTAGTCTGGGACCCTGTGTACATAATCTCATTCCACCACATGTATCACATGAGATGTGACTAACAAATAAATCTCTCTGACTCTGACTTTGACTCTGAAATTCTTGCTAAAGTCCTCGTGCACGCTCCCACGGCCGCCATTTGGCAGCCAATTGATTTTTGGCACATTTTCGGGTTGTCAGCGGTGATGATGCATAACCAATGCGACGGGTCAGCGGTGAAGCATAATAGATGTGACGTCTATGGCGAAGTGACATATTTATGGATTTTTCCACTTCATTAGACATATTTGGACTGATGCAACTTATAGGACGGTGTGACGGGTACGACGGAAAATACGTTCCATATTTACAAGCTTAGTTTGTACTGATGTACTCACTCCCCCATATTTTATTTAGCTTTAACACAGCTGTGAATCATGTTTCAGATTGTATGCTGGGATGAATTCTTATTTAAGTGCTGAGTCTCTTTCTTACTGATGCATTAAAAACAAACTTGTGATTTAAACTTAAAGGTCCACCGACATGATTTTTTTACTATTCATAAAATTGCTCAAAATATATATATTTTATCATTTAAATATGTTCCTTTATGCAAACAAAATGATAAATCACTTTAATTTTGCTTTAAAAGTGATTTTGAACTTCAAGCCGTGTTTAATCATGGGAAATCTGATTACACACGAACGCACCATCTGTGATGTCACACCGGGCAGAGCTCTGGGCTTGTCACAGTGCGCAGGTATGAGCAGCTCGACATGAAGGTAAGTCTGATACAGCATCAGACCTAAATTAGATCCTGTTGTTTCTTGTTCCATCACCCAAACTATTTTCTGCTTCCCAAAATGAAGACAAATAGCTCAAATCTTCACATAGATTGATAAATTGTCGGGTTTTAAATGGTCCGCTATTAAAGAGACCAGAGCCCTCTGCCCAGTGTTACGTCACAGATGGTGCGTTCGTGTGTAATTGGATTTCCCATGATTAAACACGGCTTGAAGTTCAAAATCACTTTTAAAGCAAAATTAAAGTGATTTAGCATTTTGTTTGCAAAAATGAACATATTTAAATGATAAAAGATAAATATTTTGAGCAATTTTATGAAAATTAAAAAATCATGTCAGTGGGGCTTTAAGTAAAGTACAGATACATGAAAAATGTACTTAAGTACAGTAACAAAGTACTAGTACTTTACATCCCACCACTGGTCACAGCAGACCAATTATCCAGCAGGATGTTGGTTGAGATTGTAGGAATGGATGCTCAATCCACTTTTCTACAACAAAATAAAGAGATTTCTACTTGCCATGCTGGAAAAGCCCTTCTACTTTACCAAAAACAGCCAAAGTGGGTCAGACAGGGCAGAGCTGACAGCAGCCTACAAGTTGTAGCTGTGTCTGCATATGTATGTGTGTTTGTGGTGCGGTTGTTTCTTCATGCTCTGCTTGCTTCTCACCGAGCACTGACATGTGTCTGCACAAACACAGGGATGACACAACCAATCATAAAACAGAAGAGGGAATGTGGAAGCTCTAGAGAGGCCACTTAGGAGTGAAGAAGGGAAAGAGCCCTTCTCTGTGACAGTCCAATTTATATGTAAAAAGGAACTTGGCTTAAAAACCAACCACTTTGATATCTTGTGCACATTGTTTTCCAAGGAACCCCTTTTGCTGGTGCTAAACCACCACTCTGTTTCCCTAGAAACAGAGAAGTGGCATGAGGAAACACACAGTGCTTCTGTTGTACAAAACAATCCTGATACGACTGGGGGAAGTCCAGCTCTCATCTGTCATTAACAGCATTTTTGTGTTGCCTTTAGGCCTGATTCTCAAGCAGAAAAATCACACAAGCAATACGATATGAACAAAAAATGATGAAGACAAACAACGCAAACATTAGCCAGCTTAGGAAATAGTATGACTGCAAAATCTGAAAGCAACAATTCCGATCTTTTGAAGTGCATTTCTGTGGAAATGTTATGAAAAATCAAATGATACATGTTGCTGATAGCTTTATGAATATCCTCCGTTTACAGACCTGATGAGCTAACACGCAGTCTGACCATGACCAACACGCGTGTGTTGCTGCTGTCCTGAAACAAATTGTCTCCATGAACTTGAATATTTTTCATAAGTTTGGCACTCCTTAGTTATGTTGGCTAAAATATTATCATATTCCAGCTGAAAGTGTCCCATGCTGAGCCAGAAGAGTTACATTGACATGTTGCTACTTATGCTTGGAAACAACCATACACTTTTATTCAAACACCAGTGACAGTGTGAAGGTTTGTGAAATACCAACATGTTCTCACTCCCTACTCATCATATATTGATGCTTGGGCTCAGGGTCCCTCCGCGTCACATACTTGATGCGTCGGGTCGCCCCTTCTCATCATTATTTGGTTTGTTTGGGGTTCGGGGGTCAAATAAAAACTGAATGGTTAAGTTTAGGGTTTGTTATCAGGTTAGGCCTAAGGTTTAAATTTTGAGAGAGAAATCCATCCTGTTGCTAAAAAAAAAAAGTAGATATTAAAGTGCTTCACTATCCAAACCGGAAGACAAGATCACAGTATAACATTCAATGATATTGCCCTACACACCAAATAATGATGAGAAGGGGTGACCCGACGCATCAAGTATGTGACGCGGAGGGACCTTGAGCCCAAGCTTCAAAATATGATGAGTAGGGAGTGAGAATGAGTTGGAAATACCTGTCACATGAACCTTTGAGTTGTTTAAAGACAAGAGCTCTGCACTTTGATCTCGACCAAGCTTGGACGAGCTGTGACCTTGTCAGTCTGATGGATTGAAACTATTTTTCCATACTGAGGTCATTCAAAGGGCTGACTACAACAGGTGAGGTATTCATTATTTACAACTTTGATACAAAACCCACACTTCATAACCATCATTCTAAATTCATTTTAGATTATCCATCCATCCATTATCTTTACCCACTTCTTTTTTGGGAAACTGATGCCCATGTGCGAGAGGCGGGGGACACCCTGGACAGGTCTACAGTCCATCACAGGGACACATAGAGACAAATAAGACAAACAACCATTCATGCTCTCACTCACCTAGGGACAATTTAGAGTTACCAATCAGTCTAACATGCATGTTTTTGGTCTGTGGGAGGAAACCGGAGTACCCGGAGAAAACCCACGTATGCAC
>JBBPBX010006605.1:4386-29956 GCA_038048925.1 Garcialebias charrua
CGTAGTTTTGTACGTTCCAGTCGCGGTAGAGTTGTGAGATTTTTTTTCACCAAGGCACTTCTGTACAGAACGATCAAACACACGCCCTTCGCCCTCTGAGTCCGGCAAACACGCTACGTTATTTATTTTACTTTATTTATTCTTAGTACTATATGACAATCATGAATGAGTCACCAGTTCTATTCGAAATGAACATTAATGAATGAGCTTATTGTTTTCTTTTGTAATATATGAAATAAATGTTCTTTTTTTTTTGTATTCCTTTCAGTTTGCTGACGGGGGGGGGGATAATAGTCACCCACGAAAAAGAGTAATTTATGTAATGAGGTGTTTTAAAAGGCAGTTTATACTTTAAATAAAGTCTTTAAAACTGTGAAATCTGTTTTTTCGAAGTATATTTCGATGTACAGTGTATAGATTTAACTTTATGCAGCACAGTAGAATATTGTTGAGAATATCGAGTTTTATATTTCTAAGAGGAAGTGGCTTGTAATGTGCGAAACCTTTAGCTGCTCTTACTACTCTAGAGTTTTGTGGCACTCGGATACTCCCACTATCTACGATATCAGTCCAAAGTTGTTGTTTTTTTGTTTTTTTTTTGCTTTTTGTTTGTTTGTTTGAAAGCAGATCATTTCTGTCCTAGATCCCAACAGCGGTAGCAGTAATGGATCCCACACACTGTGAGGAGACTCGTGCTGGATGTCATAATGTACCAAATCAGTATTATTATCAGAGGACGATTCTTATACATTCACTGGAACGAGACTCTTCTGACAACCTTATCAATAAAACCTAATTGTTTACTTCAACTGAGCAATGTGTAAATGGCTTTCATCTTTCTGTTGGTTTGTGCGTCTGCTTTGTCTTGCTTTCTTTTTCACAGGGTTTCATTATTCAGACAGTTGCTTGCTTTTCAAAGCAAACTTCAGATTGACACGTTACGCTCAATATTTTAAAAAAAATCTCACTGGAGATAAATTGCTCCTTTTTGTTTAAAAGGCTGAAAATCATCTGGAACAGTGCTTATAGTTTTAAACTTCAAGCAATCGTAATGTTAAAATGTGATGCTTTTATTCTCTCAGCAGCGTAGGCAGCTGTGTTACCTTATTCTGTGTATTTGATTGATCAAACGGATCAACTCAAAGAACTCTATGGATCGTGACAGCGTGACTTTGCTGATTATGCTCAACAGGGAGCGCTTCTGTTTCTTCTCACTAGTTTGAAGCTCATTTTTGAAGCTTTGTTTCGTCAAATATTTATCAATAATATCTTTATGGGTGGCTAACATGTGAACAGTCACTGGAAACATTAGAAACTGTCTGATATTGATTGTGGAAAAGTCACGTTTACCTGATAATGCTGCCCTCGTTGAGTCGTTTTTGTGATTTCTGTGATTCAAAGACGCGCACATGCACGTCAGTCTCAGGCATGTAAACAGCTACATCCTAAATGTTGAATACATGAAGGTTTGTTTGATGAAAAAGAGTAAAGCAAACAGATCTCTGCTGTCGGCCATTGTTGTTGTTGTTTATCTAGTCCAGGGGTCTGCAACCCGCGGCTCTGGAGCCACATGTGGCTCTTTGGTCCCTCCGCAGCGGCTCTTTGACCAACACTAACATAAAACTGAATTTTATAGGATGTTCTCCTCATAGCAAAAAACGACTCGTTTTAACAGTTTTCCTGTCATTTCCTTGGCAAATATGTGGAAACTACGGTACTAATACACAGAGTAAATTATACTTTCTTTAACTTTATGCTTTATTTCTTCAAAGTAGAATACTGGAACTCAATTTCTCCAAAATTTAAAAAAAATCACATATGCCTGCACAGTTAATTGTTTTCGTTTTTAAAAAATTGGCAAAAAAATTATATATATAATACTGTACTGTATATACTGTATATATATTCTTTACAAGAATCAACTTTAACAACAATCTCCTTCTCTGGTCAAGACATCCCCCTCTCCACCTCTGTTACAAATCTTGGAATAAAAATGGACTCTCATCTTACATTTGAAAATCACATTAAGCATCTGTTTAAAACCTGCTTCTTCCATCTTCGAAACATCTCCAGACTTCGCCCATCTCTGACTTTTCCTGATGCTGAGAAACTCGTCCATGCTTTTGTCTCCTCCAGGCTCGACTACTGCAACTCCCTGTTTATTGGAATCCCTGGCAAAAACCTTCAGAAGCTTCAATATATTCAAAACAGTGCAGCAAGGATTCTGTTGAGAGTTCGTAAATTTGAACATATTACACCCATTCTCCATAACCTCCATTGGCTTCCTGTCACCTACAGAATTCAGTACAAAACTGCTCTCATTACACATCAATGCTTACATGGAACTTCACCTGACTATCTAAAGGACATTCTTGCACCATATTCATCCACCCGGTCTCTACGATCACAGAACAGTAATCTACTTCACATTCCACGAACCAAATTAAGGACCATGGGAGACCGGGCATTCTGTGTGGCTGCCCCCCGCCTATGGAACTCCCTCCCTGACTACCTGAGAGCTCCACAGTCGACTTTAAAAGCGGTTTAAAGACTTTTCTTTTTAAGCAAGCCTATTCTGCCTCCGCATGATTTTATCTTTGATCTTGGCTGATAGTATTATTGATTTTACTTGATTTTATCACTTGTTTTATTTATTTATTTATTTTTTAAGCAGGCCTATTCTGCCTCCACATTATTCTGTCTTTAATCTTAGTTGATATTGATTTTACTTGATTTTATCACTTGTTTTATTGTTGTAGCACTTTGAGATTTTTATTAATGAAAAGTGCGGTATAAATTGAATTTATTATTATTATTACAAGAATCCAGTCTTCTATGGACTTACGGCCTGGACAGGGGCACCAGTGACCCTTGCAACCCAAAAAGGTAAAAGTAAAGATGATGGATAAATGGATGGCTGGATGGATGGATGGATGGATGGAACCTAGTATTTTATTTTGTCTCAAAATGTAACATCAATAAATGTTAACAATCATTGGATGTTTTTTGTTTCATAATTTCATGCC
The DNA here is from genome assembly GCA_038048925.1 of Garcialebias charrua. NCBI lineage: Eukaryota > Metazoa > Chordata > Actinopteri > Cyprinodontiformes > Rivulidae > Garcialebias > Garcialebias charrua. The sequence continues at coordinate 7,413 of JBBPBX010006605.1, forward strand.
TACTGGCCAGAAAAGTCCCCTCTAACAAATTTAAAGTGGCCCATGGGCCACCAGTTGATAATGACATTTGTAGCAGGTTTTGCAGCTCTGGACACGTTTCATTTAGTGAACGAAGAGGCAGAAATGGCTCTTTTGTTTATAAAGGTCGCAGAGCCCTGATCTAGTTGCACAAGCGCAGATAAATTTTGTCTGCAGTCGTGTGATTTTTACACCGATGCCCAGCATTTCCAAAAATCTCCAGTCTCAGACCTGGATTCAAAAAGCTTTGGTTTCAGAGAAAATGGCTGCTGTTGTCATGTACACCAACAGAGTCAGAGATGCTTTATTGTCATTTGCACCCCATGTGGTGCATGTGATGGAACGAGATTATGTACACAGGGTCCCAGTTACATCCAACAATACAATGTACGGTAAAAGAAAAACAGTAATAACATATAAGATATGAACTAAGAAAAACATCAACTAAAAATACACTAGGCACTAGTAGCATAAAAATATTACTTCAAACAGCAGCATGAACATGAGTCTGTGTGAGCAGATGAGCATAAATAAACACAGCAGCATGAAACAGATCATCAGCAGCATGAGACAGATCAGCTGAAAACAGTTGAAACGCAGTGAAAATATTATGGTTTCACTTTAGAATGGCGTTGTGTAAACAGGCCCCTAGAGTACAGAGTATAAAGAAAACAGCAAAGTTTTAAAGGTCCACCGACATGATTTTTTTACTATTCATAAAATTGCTCAAAAATATATATATATTTTATCATTTAAATATGTTCCTTTATGCAAACAAAATGATAAATCACTTTAATTTTGCTTTAAAAGTGATTTTGAACTTCAACCCGTTTTTAATCATGGGAAATCTGATTACACCCGAACGCACCATCTGTGATGTCACACCGGGCAGAGCTCTGGAGTAACCCCTCGCTGCAGCCTGCAGGACGGGGCGGGGTCGTGCCCGAGGGCCGAGCCATACCATATATGGAAGTAGCGCCATTGCACTCCGGAAATAAAGGGGGCGCTGTTTCAATGATCACTTACAAATTCCTTAAAGAAGCGGGTCAGCTGCTCAGCGGTGTTTCCAAGTACTGTAGAAGGTTGAAGAAGGGACACGTGAATGAAAATATTTTGAGGAATGATTCACAATGGAAACTTGGCAAAGTCAGCAGACCAAGTACACCTCGCTGCAGCAAACAGCGAGGGGTTACTCCAGCAGACGGTAATGATACTTTTTATAAGCATTTTTGTTATGTAGCAAATAAATATATTTATGTGAACTAGTAAAAATCGTAATTCCTTTAAGCTAAGATTGATGTTAGCATATGTAGCGTGCTGCATAGCGAAATCACGATCATAGTGCCTAAAAATAGATACCATTTTATAACTTTTAAAGTTCATTCTTTGTTTTCTTTCAGCAGATCCATGTATCTGTATGTAACATTCAAAAAGGGGAGATGTTACAACCTTATAGCAAAGATGACTCCTATAGATGTCCTCTTTGCTCCTACTCTGCTAAGGAGTCGTACAAGGTGGTGAACCATATTGCTAATACTGCTATGGTTCAACATAAAGGTTTTTAAAACACAATTTGATTAATACTAATGTTTGTGAAAGAGTTGTCAATTTTCTAATTTTGATGGTGTTTATTTGAATAGTTGTATGCAGTCCTAACTAATGTGAATTCTAAACCACCAAAGTTAAATCGAAATAAAATACTTTTTTCATTTTTAAAAAGTAAGGAGTAAGTAGGAAGTACACATAATTGAATTAAAATGTAAGGAGTAGAAGTAAAAAGTAGGCTGTAAAATAATTACTCCACTTAAGTAGAAATACCCAAAATTTCTACTCAAGTAAAGTAACAAAGTATTTGTACTTGGTTACTTGACACCTCTGACTGTTTCTGGCATAAATATGTGTACAAATTATGTATTTACTATTGTTAACGTTATTGATTTGATTTGGTTTGCAGAATTCTACATCTTCAGATGTGGTTTACCTTGTCACGGCGGCCCATCTCACTTTCATTGCCCATACTGTTTGTCAACACATGAGAAACGGGAGCGGTTTGTAAATCATTTAGTAAACCACACGATGACTTTAAGATCCCTGTCCAGCTGTGCAACAGCACCGCTACCTGTTCAGCCAGCTTCAACCAACATCCAGGCGGCCACAACTGCACCGCTACCTGTTCCATTTTCAAAGGCACACTTAAAGTCAAGAAGAGCGGCTTGCGGACGAGGTTCTCAATCTAAAGGTATGTTCACATACAGAATTGTGTTCGTGTTTGAGCAGGTTACTTAACACATTAATACACATTTTCTGTTTTTTGAAAGCTACCTGAGATCAAGAAGCTGTGCAAGCAATGTGGTATTGACAACAGAGGTTCAAAGATGGACCTTGTGCTTCGTCTGCGTGACAAAATATCTTCCAGAGCTACCTACAACAAAGTCTTTGAAAAAGTCTGGGGTGCCTCTGGTAAGTGTCTGACAGCAAGTTATAACAGGCAAATATAATTAGTTACAATGTCACCAATAACAAAGTATTGCAACAGTCGTGCAGAGACACATTTCATCTATTATTACTATTTTTATTGTTATATATTTTTTAACCATATGTCTTTAATCTGTATTCCATAAAACACATGTTTTAACAATAAGATATGAAATGCATTGTTTACAGCTGAATTCAGTGCACAACAGGGAGCTAGCAGGTATGTTTAAGAAGAGTAACGCTAGTGTTTTGCATTTCAGGTGGGTGGGCTGTAATTACATGTCCTTGTGGAGTGATATATTCCGTGAAGTTCAACCTGAGAGCTGAGAGTCCAAGAGACTTTGCAGATCTGCTTCTTTCTTGGAAATTTTTTCCAAACATTATGGTGTACGACTACGCCAGGGGACTAGTACGTCACATGAACAAACGATGCCCTAAGGATGAACCATTTGCCGTCCACGAAGGTAGATTGCTGGATCACACAGCAGAAAACATCAGACAAGCTGCTAATAAAAAACTTCAAGTGAGCTTACCCTGGTTGAAGTACAAAAAAGAACCAGAAGAAGAGGGAGGACATCCTGTTACTGGCTCCTCTCAGCACTACTGTTTGAGTGATGTTTTCCACCAACACAACAGCAAAGATGACAGGGATATTTTGAGGCGGATTGAAATTGTTCCTGAACTTGTAGGAAGATTAAACAGCCAGTCTGCAGAGCAGCTCTTTTCAGGCATGAGAAAGAATAACTATTTCTTAAATATGCTCACCCCATCATCACATGTCTTTCTGCAAAGAAATATCTTGCACCACTACAACGTGAGGAAAAACACAAAAGCAAAACAAGACCGTCAGAAAGTAGCTGGGCCTCATGCAGCATTGGTTCTTGACCAAAATGGACGCATTGTGATGGGTAATACTCAACTGTATGTTCATAATGTCGTTTTTTTAGTAGCAGTGCGTGGCATTGAAGTGGTACCTGTATAATGTTTGAATTGTTTTTGTTCATAAAGGCTGTGATAAAAAAAAGCAAGAGGCCACCAGTTTGGAACCCGCCACCAGCTTGGAACCCACTGTCAATGAAGTCCATCCGTGTTCTCTGCAGTCCACACAGGTTTTGAGAAATCTTGAAACGATAGAGGCAAAGAAATCCTGCTGGGGAACAGACCTGACTGCCACAGAAAGAACTCTGGTAAATGTCAACTTGTACCTTGTATGTGTGTATGTGTATAAATATATATATATTAAATAAATGTGTAATTTTATTTTTTCTTCTCTTATCCTTAGCTTGGACAGATTTTAGATAAAACCAGAGATGTAGATGAATATGTTGCCTGCGTGGACAAAGACATCCTTACTCGAAGTGATATGTTCACTCTGGGGTTATGCGAAGACATTAATGGACAGGTAATTTTCAAAGCATTACAAGCATGTGTTTTATGTACTTTGTTATGTAGTGAATTTATGAATTATTATTTTTCTTACAGATTCTGAACTCATGCCTGAAAGTTGTTGAGAAACTGTCTAATAACAAGGTTGGTAAATGAAGACAGTAGTTATTTATTCCATATTTCGTCATTAGACCAAAAAACATGCTTGTTAGGCTGATTGGTGACTCTAAATTGACCCTAGGTGTGAGTGTGAGAGTGGATGGTTGTTTGGTGTGAGTGAGACAGGTCCCACTTGTAAATGAGTCCCCGTGACTCAACGAGGCTAGCCTGTATAAATAAAGGTTGAATGAATGAATGAATTAGGAGACACAACATATAGATGCAGACGAGTATAGTCTGTGCTCATGAGATGACGGCAATTTTTGTAAGCCTTCTTAAAAGACATACGAGAACTGTGAACAGGTGTAATTTTTTATTTTTTTTGTTCCCGTCTGTCCAGGGTGTTCAAGTTTTTGCAGGAAACAGTCATGTAGTCCAAACCTGGTTTCCACCTCTTTCAAAGGATCCAACACTACATCTCCCAGTGAACAATCTTTATCAATACACTATCTGCTTTGGCTGTCAGTTTTACGATAATATTTTCATTTTTTTTTTGTCAATTTCAGTCGCAGGCATCAAATCTGAATTGGATTCTGATTCCTGTATTGCGTCCTGGACATTGGACGCTATGTGTTAGTAACAATTTTATTGTATTATCAAGCTTTATTTTTATGCATTACTTGGTAGACTTCATTTCAGTATTTCTTCCTCTGTAGTATTTTTCATCATCAGTCACACGTTTTTTCAGATTCTGAATCCTACACAAAGAGAGATTTTCTACCTGGACTCTATCTGTGGAACTGGCTTCAGAGATGAAAACCACATCGAAACATTAAGGTTTTATTAGAATGAGTTATGGCATGTGTTCCGAGTTCAGATGTCCGGGTCTGTTGGCCAGAGGATAAGGTTCAGCATTAATCTTACTTTAGGCTATGTGTAACAAAATACTTCAGTTACTTCATTAGTAACTGTGAAATTTATTTGTGGGTAACACTTATTCGCCCAAAATATCAAAATTTGTTATGCATCTTACTTTTCACATGGAATGGGTTAAAGCTGAGCCATCATGTTCTGTCTCACATCATTCTTTTATTGTTCGGTTATTTATTCATATTTTTTTTTTCAGTTATTAACATTGGCTATTAATACATTGAAAACTTTGCATTATTCCACATCAGAGGGGTCTGTCTTCATCTGGCTTCTGGACCATGGACAGAATTTGTTGCCAATGATGTCAAGGTGAGATGTTTGTAGGGGCAGGGATGTTAGGGAAAATAAGCATTTGTCCTTGAGGTACATGAATTGATAGTTATGTGTATTTTCTTGTTGGTTATAGTAATAAACAGTTTTTCATTTAAATTCCACAGGGATTGCCGAAACAAGGACTGTCCAACAACTGTGGAATGTTTGTAGTGATGGTAAGTTGCTTCCACTCAGCATATCCGTATTGTTTTGTGGGTTGTATACAAGTAATCACATTTTTCTTAACAGTATGCACTGTACTTTGTGATGGGAGCACCTTTTGATTTCACTGAGGTAAGGGCACACACAGGATTGAGTGCTTCATGGTTTGATGTTATGTCACAAAACTTTGACCTGTAATATCTGCAGATGGATATGATGACTATACGAAGGTGGTGGTGCATACTTATCTTGACAAACTTCCCTGTGAAGTAAGGACAATAATTGGCCTCTCTATGTGGCATTACATGAATGGTAGTATTTCTGTAAAGACTTCATTTGTGATTTTGAAAGATCTGGGGAACGGCTACGAAGAGAGAGAAAGAGGAAGAGAAATGATGAAATGGTTGAAGCCAGGAGAAAATGTAAGGTAAGATATAGTTTTGAAAAATGTAATTGTTAGTAAGTGTATTTGCCATGCACAGTTGCACTAGGTTTGTGTTTGAAAGAAAATCATGATCCAACAATCAAGGATTGAATCAATTAGGTACTGGTCTTTATTTGAGGTTTTAAGAAACTATGTATAAATATGTATTTTGCCAGAGTCATTGTGCTGATGACCACACCTATGCACGAACAACCCAGCCAGATCTTGAGGTTGGTCACACCATCCATAATTAAGAATTGTCACTTGTACTTGTGAATTTCAGGTGTGTGTGTGTGTGTGTGTGTGTGTGTGTGTGTGCGTGTGTGTGTGTTGTTTTTTGTGGTCTTCACTTTGCAGGTGCAACAAATGCCACCAATTTTACAGGTAAGATGAATTCTTATACATATAGTTGTTCATTCTTTGATGTTCTTACAATGCACAATTGGGGTGTTTTTCAGATGCCTTCGCATGTACTTGAGGCTGTGCTCCAAGAGGTGGTCCTAACAGAGGGAGATGTTGCTTACCTCACTTTGGCATTGACCTGCAAGCGGTTTCGATCTATTGTGTCTGATCCAGTTTTCAGGAAGAAGGCCCACTTTGCATGGCTGGATGGTAATGATGTTTTTACTTGTTTTCACTTAAAACATGAAATTACATTTTACCTACATTAAAATTATCATTTACAGGGGAGGTCAACTGGAGTAAATTCTCAGCATCTTACAGGGCAGAACACAGAAAACCCTTTGCTGTGATAACATGTTCTTCCTGCCAGAGAGTGTACAAAGACTGTGTGGGCTACACAGGAAATGGAAGACGAGGGGGGTACCTCCGCTACTACTCTGACGGTAAAGCTGGCCACTGCCTGGACTGTCAGTTATGAAATGTCTTTGGTTCGGTCCAGGCTCGAACCAGCAGACTGAGACAGCTCTGTTCATCAGGCAGTCAGGATGCTTAACACTCTGCCTGCTCTGCCCTTCCTCCCACTTGTACTGCCTTAATCACAAAAAAACGTTCACACATTACCACACAACACAAAGTTTTTAACACTGGACTCTGTGTCATCAATACGGGTCAATCACTCAACTCACGGTCATGTGCTCATTCAGTTTGCACTAATTCTTATATTTGCACTAATGGTTGTATTACATTACTGCCTATAGTCATACTACTGTTTACATTCACTGTTGACATTTAATACTACTGTTTACATTTATTACTACTGTTTACATCTAGACTTTTTATATCTACACTACTGCTGATATACAGTATATATTCTTTTTATTAGCCTTATTGTGTAATGCCACTTTGTCTCTATACAAATATCAACTACCTCATACATATACTGTGTACATTAACCCCACATGCTGCTATGTCACTCTTTACAAATGTCAAATGCCAGAACCTTCATTTGTTTTATAGAAATACTTTTTATACTTTATACTTCGGGACAGTATTACACTCTATTTCATATTATGATTATGTTTATTAAATGTTGGTGTTTTGGTGTTGGTGAAACTTTTTATACTTTTATACTACTATGAAAAACTACTATGAAAAAACTCAGGACAGTATTACACTCTATTTCATATTATGATTATGTTTATTAAATGTTGGTGTTTTGGTGTTGGTGAAACTTTTTATACTTTTATACTACTATGAAAAACTACTATGCAAAAAAACTCAGGACAGTACTAGACTTTTGTTATTTCATTTTATGCTTGTTTATTAATTGTTTAGTGTTGAAATGGTTACTGTTGCACTGAGGGACTGAGAGAAATGCAATTTCAATCCTGTGTATGTCCTGTACATATTGGAGTTCTGACAATAAAGTTGACTTTGACTTAACTGAATGTGTTTAAACATTGTATACATTTACAATTTCCCATTTGCTATTGCTCTGTTGACCTACTCTACTTACTTTTCTTTCGCATAGCATCATTTCCACACTTAAGTAAAAAATTGAAATTATAGGATATTTTCCATAGCAGTTATATTTTTATTTGTATACATTCAGAGTTACTATGTGTTAACCATTGATGTAGGCTATATAAATGAAGGCAATATGCCCACTTTCAGAAGTATGTAACAGAGGTACAAGTACAGTATTATGACATCTTGTCAGAGCTGTCAATGTACATGTATGACAAGTAGATAACAGAGTATTTCATATAAATATTGTCGTGTGTGTGTATATACATATAAAATACACACACACTAAATTATAGAAGGAAGCTTGTTTTTAATCAAAAAAACAAATCACAAGCTGAATGTGGAAATCCAAAATGGTAAGAAAAAGTGTAGGCCTAAATGTAAAATCAATGTACCGCTGTTATAAAAGATCACACATGGAGTCTTGTACTTTCAATTCAAATAAATTTATAGTTAAGTTTTGTAAATGGCTTGTTACAAATTTTTGCTGACTAAAGGAAAACAATTTTGTTGGAATACAACATTTAAAATCAAATGGTCTCAAATAAATTGTCTCTTATGTTTTGTTGTACATTGTTTTTATTTCAGGTTTAAAAAGTCATAGCAACTTTGTAAAGATTGTAAATCATTCTTCTGTGTCAAAATTAAAACTGCCATGCCACTACAAATTTTTGGTTGAAAAATTCCTCATTGTAGATGTGTACTGGCAGCATGTCTTCCATATGATCACATTCACTAAGAAATATTTGTATTTTAATTTGAAATGGAGGACAACCAGAAAAGGTGATGCTCTGCATTACATACTTGCTGTTCACTGATAGTTTACTGAATATATTCACATAAGCATTGAATACTCAAACACACCAGCTTTTTCGTTATAGTAAATTTATTTACAAATGTATACATATATAAAGCAGAACTGACTTCTTCCAGTCTTATTTGCATTCAATTGGGAGTAGTCAAAAATATCCAAAAATTATATGTCAGGGTCACTGCTGCTTATGGCAAAAGCAATCTTTTGGAGTGAAGATATTTTCACATGTTCAATACAATGGCTTCAACACACACACATATGCTGCATTATTTTTATCTGCTCCATGAGTGAAATAAAACAGTTTGACAATAAACAGTGTACTAAAGGAAATATCTAATTGAATATTAGATTCAGTATTGTATCTTATACTTTCTGATCATTTCAGCCTAAGGTTAAAACAGACAGAGTTGGTGTGTGTCTTATCATGTGTTCTTTCTTTAACCTAAACAAAATGATTTACGTTCTGACGTCTGCTGTAAAATGGTAAATGGACTGAACTTATACAGAGCTTTATCAAGTCCCTCCGGACCACAAAGCACTTTGCACTTACAGACATTCACAAAGGGTAACACCTCCACGGGTGTAACCAGGAAGAGATGTACATTATAAGGTCAATTCATTATTATAGTAGAAAGAAGTTGTCAGTGTTTGGCAGAGTCTCTGCTCAGAGCAGAGCAGCTTTGATTCAGCCCAAGATCTTACTGAGGCCTGTGCTGCTGAGTGCTGGATGAACCTGATTGGAGTCAGAAGATTGAAAATAAAGTTCAAAAGAAGAAATCCAGCTGATTCCAGTTTATTCGGACATACCATTTTGAACAACGCATTTTTCCTACAGTACACTGGAGGTTAAAATGAATGACGGCTCAGATAAATATTCAGGTTGCATAATATACAATACATTTACAAAGGAAAATCATGTCACAAAAATTTTATGACTTTTGTTTTTTAGATGATTCAAAGAAACATTAACCAGTTATGTCAGCATTATCTGCAGAACAAGGACATATTAATGGAAGTTATATAACTTGACTCTGAGAAAGCTTTTTCAGAACAGTGTTCAGTTCAGGAGGAATCATGACCAGTGGGGTTGAGAGGTCATGATAAAACAACTCTTCTTCATCAATGAAATAAAAAGCAGTGGTTGTCGATATAAAACTGAGTTTCAGTGATGTTCTGACCTTGTGTTACCACATTCAGCTTTAACAGCGTTGCCGCTGTCTGTACAGTTCATTATTGATGAACTATTCATTGACCTCTGGAGAGCTTTCTCAGCATGGACAGTCTCTGGCGAAGAAATGACAAGCCCACCATTTCAGCAGATGGTCCATTTATCTGTCTACATTGTCGAATAAAATTCTGGACCTCTAGACTATGTCATTGGTTTTAATAGGAATTATTAAAGATTGCATGTGTGTTTAGATATGATCAATTTTGATCCAATGAATGGTAATCTGCCATCATATTTGTGTCAGTGGATGATGCAGTCAACATGGGACTGCATTTCATCCTGCAACATCTAGACCACCCGGGGACTTATGCAAGAATCCTGTTTCTTGATTTTAGTTCAGCATTTAACACTATTGTCCCAGACATTCTCTCCACCAAACTCTCCCAGCTCACTGTTTCTCCTGCCATGTGTCAGTGGATCACCAGCTTCCTAACAGGTAGGACGCAGCAGGTGCAGTTGGGGAAAATCATGTCCTCCTCACAGTCCATCAGCATTGGTGCCCCTCAGGGTTGTGTGCTCTCTCCACTGCTCTTCTCTCTATACACCAATGACTGCACCTCTAATGACCCGTCTGTTAAACTCCTGAAGTTCGCAGATGACACTACAGTCATTGGACTTATCAGTGATGACAACGAGTCTGCGTACCGACAGGAGGTGGAACGACTGATGTCCTGGTGCAGCCTGAACAAACTGGAGCTGAACACACTGAAGACAGTAGAGATGAGAGTGGACTTCAGGAGACACCCCCCAGAACTGCTGCCCCTCAAAATCTTCAACAGCCCCGTGTCTACGGTAGAGTCCTTCAGGTTCCTGGGAACCACCATCTCACATGACCTGAAGTGGGAGCACAACATCACCTCCATCAAAAAAAAATCATCCCAGTCCCAAAGAGCTCCACAGTGACTGGTCTGAATGACTACAGACCGGTGGCTCTCACCCCGATAGTCGCTAAATGTTTTGAGAAACTGGTCATGTCCCACATCAAGACAGCCGTCAACATCAATGAGGACCCTCATCAATATGCATACCGTGAGAACCGATCAACAGAGGACGCCATCTCCTCCGTGGTCCACACTGCTCTCACCCACCTGGATCAGAAGGACTCATACGTGCGTCTGCTCTTTGTGGACTTCACATCTGCCTTCAACACCATGATCCCCCAAACTCTGATAGACAAACTATCCACACTTGGACTAAGCCCCTCTATTTGTAACTGGGTCTTAGACTTCTTAACAGACAGACCACAGTCCGTGAAGATCCACAACTTCTCCTCCTCCACCATCACCCTCAGCACTGGCTCTCCTCAGGGATGTGTGCTGAGCCCTCTTCTGTTCACTCTGCTCACATATGATTGTACAGCCACACATCCAGGCTGTCATATTGTTAAGTTTGCAGATGATACAGCTGTGGTGGGATGCATCACAGATAATGATGAATCCAGCTACAGACAGGAGGTGGAACATCTGGAGAGCTGGTGCAAAGAGAACAACCTTCACATGAATGTGAAGAAGACGAAGGAGATGATTGTGGACTTCAGAAGGAACAAACACACCCACACCCCACTGTATATAGGTGGATCTGCGGTGGAGGTGGTCTCCAGCTACAAATACCTGGGTGTACACATGAATGATAACCTCAGCTGGAGCAACAACACCACCAGCCTGATCAAGAAAGGTCATCAGAGACTCTACTTCCTCAGACGGCTGAGACGAGCCGGTCTGAGAAGCCCAGTCCTCACCTCGTTCTACAGGTGTGCAGTGGAGAGCGTCCTGTGCTCCAGCATCAACGTGTGGCATGGAGGCTGCACAGTTGCAGAGAGAAAAGCTCTGCAGAGAGTGGTGAAGGCTGCACAGAAGTCTGTGGGAGTCAGTCTCCCCACCATCACAGACATTTACACCTCCAGATGCAGAAAAAGAGCCACCTGCATCATGAAAGACCTCACTCACCCAGCACACTCACTCTTTGCACCACTCCCCTCGGGACGGAGGTTGAGGAGCATCAAATGTAGAACCACTAGACTGAGGAACAGCTTCTACCCTGAGGCTGTCAGACTCATGAATAAATAAATAATAAGAATAAACACTGCAAAATGTCACATCATGCTGATACTGATCTGTTTCTTGTTGCTGCGTTCATCTGTGACTATCTGCGTTCATCTGTGACCATCTGCTCATGTTCGTGCTGCTGTTTATAATGATGTTTTTCTACTACATTAGGGCTTAGTGTATTACTAGCTGATGTCTCTCTTAGTTAATCCTAGATGTTATTATTGTTTTTCTCTTGCATTTGTTGTTGGATGTAACTGGGACCCTGTGTACATAATCTCGTTTTCAACACATGTACTACATGCGGTGCAAATGACAATAAATTCTCTCTGACTCTCTCTGACTCTGACTCTGACTCTGAAAAAGGCCCAGCAGAGACTGTACTTCCTACGCCAGTTGAGGAAGCTGGACCTGCCTCAGGAGCTGCTGATCCAGTTCTACACTGCAGTCATTGAGTCCATCCTGTGTACATCCATCACAGTCTGGTTTGGAGCAGCCACAAGGCAGGACAGGAACAGGCTGCAGCGAACAGTGAGGACAGCTGAGAAAGTCATTGGGGCTTCACTGCCCTCCATTCAGGACTTGTACCACGCAAGAACCAGGAAACGGGCTGGAAAAATCATCACAGACTCCACACACCCGGGTCACAACATGTTCCAACTTCTCCCGTCTGGCAGACGCTACAGATCTCTGTCCACTAAGACTGTCAGACACAAGAACAGTTTCTTCCCCCAGGCCATCACCATCATCAACAGCTGATCATCAGACATCCATCAGCGTGACCCCCAACCCATTCACAACCCCCATGTGATGTGAATCCTTATGTATTTTGTGTATTATTTGTACGTTTTTTTTTTGTATAGTTTTTAGCATTTTTAGAGAGACACTTTCTAGAGAGACACGAACAGCCAGAAACAAATTCCTTGTGTGTGTCAACATACTTGGCCAATAAACCTGATTCTGATTCTGATATTCAAATGGTAAGAGTTTATTTAAAAACAGTTTCTGGCATAGCTAATTTTCCTCATAAGATCTGTACTGAAACGACATGAGAGGTGAATATCGACTGCTGATATCAGAATTTGGTAAAAGGGTTCTGTAATAGCCTACTGGAAAGTTATTTATAAATTTTCTCACCACATTCAAACCTGCCTGAGAACAACAGATCCTGATTTTAAAAAAAATATTTCATAAAGTAGAATGGTTCTATTTATGGTAGTGAAGAAATGTCTTGGGGTTGTTTACTATTGACTTTTAAAGACACTACACATTGTGTAGTCTTTTATTAGGTAAATAGTAATATAGTTTTTAGTGTGGTTATTTCTGATTGAATTGATGATTTCATGTAGGTAGATACATACCTGAACACATACAACACACAACTAATTGTTGATCATGATAACATTCAGCACTTTAATGACCAATTCATAACAGTAACTCTGACTTTCCTTCAACACTGAGAAGAAAACAATCAGTTGGATAATATGACCTTCTTTTCGAGTCTTACAAAAGAGTGTAATTTCAAACTTGAATTAAGTTTACCCTTGTTATGACATTTGCAAAAGAAATTTAAGATTGATACCAGGCTACTGTGTTTTGTGATCCAAGAAAGAAAGAGATCCAACATAGTACAGTATACAGCCTAGGCTACTGTATTTCATAAATAACATACCATGTCATTTATACCATGTCATTTATCAATTATATATTTGAATAATTTTCTGTCCATATGCCGATTTGTAAAGATCACTCATTTTTTCAACATTTTTTTAAATGAAATAACTAATAAGAAGTGCTTAATCCATAGAACAAAGCCTAAAAATTAATAAATCAGTAGTCAGTTTCAATAATTATAAGTTTTCTTGTGTTGTTAGTGTATTTACTGATGGATTGTTCATTTCTGTGCGTTTTTTTAACTGTATTTTCTAAAAGGCTGGTATAGGAAATGGCGCCCCCTTTATTTCCGGAGTGCAATGGCGCTACTTCCATATATGGTATGGCTCGGCCCTCGGGCACGACCCCGCCCCGTCCTGCAGGCTGCAGCGAGGGGTACTTGGAGTAGGCCACGCACTCACAAGGCCGGGTGGGCTGGACGAAACTGCTGAAATGGGACGGTCTATTCAGGAGAGCCGGCATTGAAGTGGGTGGGGCGTTCTCTTGAAATGGGTGGGATGTGTGCGCGCTTGGTGTTCATTCATTCATTCATTCAACCTTTATTTAGTCAGGTAAATCTTTTGAACCTCAAGGGCTCATTTACGAAAGCGACCTGCTAAAACTAAAGAACAATGAACAGCAGTGGTAGAATTTCCTTAAACAATAAACAATAAACAAACAAACAATAAACAATAGAAAACAAAAGAGAGAAAAAAACAAAAGAAAGTTTTTTTTTTTTTTTTTTAACAAAGTATCAAAAAACTAGCAAAACATTATAAGGTAGACGTATAAAATCAAAGACAGGAACAAATCTGCATTGGTTTTTGCCAGGATTCCAACAGATTCTGAAAACCATTTAGAGAAGTCAAGGTCGAGAGCTTCAGATCTTTTTGTAAGATATTCCATGAAGCAGGAGCGGAGTAGGAGAAGGCCCTTTTTCCAAGTTCAGTCCTCACTGACGGAACACTGCAGGTAATCATGTCCTGAGAGCGCACACTGTAGCTGCACTCACGCAAAGACATGTAGGAGGAGATGTATGAGGGCAGCAGACCAAGAAGTGATTTAAAGATGAAAATGTACCAGTGGAAGAGTCTGCGTGAGGTTAATGATGTCCAGTTAACCAGTGAATACAGGGTGCAGTGGTGGGTACGATAATCACAACCAGTTATGAATCTTAGTGCACCATGATAGACAACATCCAACATCCGCAGGGTGCTTGTAGGAGCATTCATGTAGAGAATGTCACCGTAATCAATGGAGGGAAGGAAAGTCACAGACACAAGGCGTTTCCTGACATTCAGTGATAGACATGATCTGTTTCTGAAAAAGAAACCCAGTTTAACTTTCAGTTTCTTCACTAGGTTTTCCACGTGGAGTTTAAAAGAGAGATGTGAATCAATCAGGATACCCAGATATTTATAGGAATCAACAAACTCAATAGGGACACCATTTGAAGAAAAAATCAGAGGAGGATCTGCTGGAACCGCCTTCCTATTTGAAAAAAACATCCCTTTTGTTTTATCAGCATTTAGGACAAGTTTGAGACGGAACAAATCTGACTGGATGATGTCAAAAGCAGATTGCAGTAACTGGAAAGCCTTAGCAACTGTTTTAGCTCGGCAGTAAACAACTGTATCATCAGCATAGAAATGTAAGGATGCATCAGGGATGCAGTGACCTACATTAGCTATGTAGATTGTAAAGAGAGTGGGTCCTAAAACTGAGCCTTGTGGTACACCATTTTTAACTGTTAAATAGCTGGAAGAAGTACCGTTATGTTGAACACATTGCCTCCGATTGGAAAGATAGTTAGAAAACCAACCGATGGTGTGATCAGAGAAACCGATTTCTGAGAGCTTATGACACAGGATGTTATGATCCACAGTGTCAAAAGCTTTAGACAGGTCTAAGAAAAGTGCAGCACAATAGTCCTTAGCATCCAATGCTTCAACAACATCATTCAGAACCTTCAGAGAAGCAGTTGTTGTGCTGTGTTTTTTCCTGAAACCAGATTGATGAAGAGGTAAGATGTTAAATGAGTCCAGATAATTTTTGATCTGGGAGTTTATCAGTTTTTCTAGAACCTTGGCTAAGATGCAGAGTTTAGAGATCGGTCGATAATTGTTCAGTGAGGTGGGGTCACCTCCCTTCAGCAAAGGAAGAACAAATGCTGTTTTCCAAGCATCCGGAATGGTGTTTTGGCTTATGGACAGATTAAAGATGTGGGTCACAGGGACTGTGATGATATGAGCAGCCAGCCTTAAGAAATAAGGTGGAAGTTCATCTGGACCTGCAGATTTTTTTGGATCAAGATCATTTAACAGTTTATTTACCTCACTGACTGAGAACGGAGAAAAAGAGAAGGTGTGATTAACAGATGGTTGACTTGTAGAAGGGATTTGATTTGTAGAAGTTTGATTATTAGATAAAGTGGCTGATTTTCCGTTTGTAACTGTGTCAAATAATGAACTAGAAGCAACAAAATGTTTATTGAAACAGTTCAGGATCTCGTGCTTATTTGACACAGGAACAGAGTCAACAAGAAATTGTGATGGGAGGTCAGATGATTGGGGGGTGCCTGAGAGAGATTTAATGGTTTTCCAGAATTTTTTTGGATCATTTAGATTTTTGGAGGTCTGAGATAAGAAGTAGTTACGTTTTGCGGCTTTGATGGCAGTTGTGCATTTATTCCTTAGCTGCCGAAATTTCAACCAATCAGTGTCTGAGTGTGATTTTCTTGCTGCGGCCCAAAGATGATCTCTCCAGTGTAGGAGATCAGCTAGTTCAGGAGTAAACCAGGGGCTGTCACGGCCCTTTATCCTGAACTGCCGGAAAGGTGCGTGTTTGTTTACAAAGAGAATGAAACTATTATGAAAATAGTTCCAAGCAGTGTTCACGTCATTGATTTGTAGGATATGTTGCCAATCAAAGTGGGATAGATCCCAAAGGAATGACTGTTCACAGAAACGTTTCAAATCCCTTTTTTGAATTATTCTGGGCTTAGCAGGTGGAAGTTTAGTAGATCTAAGAGCTGCTATTACGGAATGATCACTCAAAACGTTAGCAAATACACCTATACCAGGAAATTTGTGAGGAGCATTTGTGAAAAACAGATCTAAGGTAGAAGATTTTTCAGGACATTTTATGTTTGGTCTGGTGGGAGAATCGATAAGTTGTGTTAGATTGAGAGATAGGCAACATTCCTTGAATTTATCACAGAGGGGGGTCGACTCATTCCAATCAATGTTGAAATCTCCAGCCATAACAATCTCATTGTGTTTTAAATTTCCTATGAATTCAGTCAGGGAAGACAGAGCTTCAGGTGTTGCGGAGGGGGGACGATAACATCCAACAACAGTTAAGGGCTGACCTCCTTTCAAAGTGATGTTCACAGCTAAAGCCTCAAACTGGTTTGCGATTGTTTTTTTAGATGCAATCCTGGCAGCCAAAGAATCTCTGATGTAAATAGCGACTCCACCTCCCCTTGTATTACGATCACAACGATAGATCTTAAATTCATTGATTGCCAGGTCATTTTTCGAAACAGATTTTTTGAGCCAAGTTTCAGAGATAACGATCACATCTGCCCCAGAAGAAGTGATTAGGATTTTCAATTCATCAAGTTTTTTTAGAAGGCTACGAGCGTTTACATGCAGAAAACGGAGACCTGAAATATTTTTAAACTCATTAGGTGTACAGTAGTTAGTGATTGGCCCTGGGTTTGGCTGAATCCCTGAGATCAATAACAACATTAATATCAGACATTTACTTGACTTCTTTGTCAGTGATGTGTAATTACAGGAGTTAACAGTGTGACATTTTGCCCCCATAATTGAACCATGTGAAACATTGATGAAGACACGATCATTCAGAGCCCAAAAACAATGAAAGTCGCTGTGATGGGCAGATCCAGATGTGTTGATAAGATTCAGTGATTCCAGGTAGTCTGAGAACTGAAAATAAGGACAGTAATATGAATGATGCAGAAAAGGGGTGTGTGTTGAAAGCGAAGGGACGGACGCCGCTAAAAAATATTTGTTAGCTAAATATATATATGAGTGTTTCTGAGTTTACTGTTGTTAAGAACTGATTACAAATCATCTTATTTTACACGTGCGTAGCAAGGATTTTCTGAGGGGCGATTGGTTAAAAGACAGAGTGGACCTACAAGAAGCAAGTTGCCCAGTAGCTCAATTGGTTAAGCACCGCACATTAGCCCTTTGGGTTGAAGCGCAGATACTTTTCTTGAAGCTGGTTCGAATCTCACTCGGTACGGTTAAAAGTTATTTTACGTTTGTCTTTTATTGGATAAAAAAAACGAGGACTGAGATTAAAAAGGAGTTTGTTTTTATCTAATAAAAGACAAACGTTTATGTTTATTAAATTTGTTCATTTTTTTTTACAAAAGAAACAATACAAGACAATGATAATGTACAAAATATAAAAAAATGAAAGGTAGCAGAAAGAATAAATCTTATTACAGGTAGTCCCCGATTTACGAGCGCTCTGATCTACGAGGTTCCAGACTTACGAGCTGGCGAATTATTGGAAAAAACGCAAAAAATACTGAGTTTTCCTGTGTTTTTTCACCACAGTTCGTTAGCTAAACATGTGGACACACGTTTCCGATCATTTTTATGCACTCATAAGCAGTTTTTCGATGAAAAACGAGTGTTTGTAGTCGCGCTAGCAAAACCGTTCCAATTTACGAGCGAATTTCCGGACTTACGAGAAGCGTGGCGGCCGTTCCAAATTACGAGATTTCCGGTTTACGAGCGCCTCGTTGTAACGGATCTCGCTCGTAAATCGGGGACTACCTGTATATCTGCCCCTTTTTTCCAACAATCAGATTAAACAATAATAATCTTCAACCAACAGTACAAAATGACTAACTCTTTCTAATTTTCTAACTAATACAATACACATTACGCTATTTCATATATATTTTTTAAACACATTCGTTTTGATCATTTTCTTAAATGTAAACATTGACTTGGCATTTTTAACTACATTCTCCAAGCCATTCCATAATCTAATTCCCTGGATTGAGGTAGAACGTCCCTTCAAACTAGTTCTGAATTGTGGTAAAATAAGTTTTAACCGTACCGAGTGAGATTCGAACCAGCTTCGAGAAAAGTATCTGCGCGCCAACTGCCAACACTGTAAACCCAAATTAGTAATCATTACTAAAGCAGAATGTGGAAAGCGATTGCGAGGGGATCTCCAGTTTTTACAAAATCAAAAACTAAACAAATCAAGCTCTGTTTACATAAAGTCTTGTGTCCAAGATAATCTTGTGCTAAAAAAGTCAAGTTTTTAAAACCATTGTTTACGAGTAATTAACTCAACCATTAATCATATATATCAGTAATCATTACCCATGATGATCAGTATTTGTTTCTCATGTTTATCAGTATTCATTTCTCATCTTTTTTAGTTAGAAATACTAAATGTAAATAATAATAAATTAGATTTTTTTAACATTACACAATAATTGTCTGTATACTACCTGTTGTTTCTTACACAAAAAATGACAATTTAATTTATTTTTCACAAATTTATTGCAAAAATAGTGCAATAGTAACATTTTAAACATGTAAATCTGAGTACACATTTCACCATGTTCAAGAGTTTAAACTTTAGTACAAAACTAAATCTGAGTAAAGTGCTAAGTCAATACAATTCTGCATTTAAGCTTTTACAAAAATGGATTTTCAAACATTTTACCAAATTAACCATTTTACTTTGATAGGTGAAATTAAGAATGTTAATATCTTGTGCAAAGGGGAACATGCATAACATCTTATGATCTGAGGTACCCTTTATCATTTACATCATTAATCTGGTCAAAAGACTAACATGGAACCCTTCAATGGCTTCGACAGGTAAATTGTCTTTAAAAAAAAGTGTCCGTACAGTTCTTTTATTTGGAAGCCTTAATGATAAAAAAATTAAAAAAATAAACATTTAAATAATAATAATAATAAAAAAAATTAAAAAGAATCTTTTTTTGACAAAAAAAATAACTAGCATGGTGGCACTAACAATTGTTTAAAACAAGTAATGATGAACAGGAAAGTTTCTGTGAAACAGTTACATTACAACACTTGTTCACATTATGTTTGTATTTGAAAGACAGCTACAAACTAAACTTCAGCAGTAAAACAATAAACTTCTAGCTGCTAAATAGGATTTTTTTCCCACCTAACCAAAAGTAGAGCACCTGCAGCGTTTTTACACAAGTTGAATTTTCTGTTTGAATTCTCAGCTTCAACTCAATACTTCCCAAATGGGGAAGAAAAAAAATACAGTACCTGTTGAATGAACAGGAGGGTACAGTATTTCTGATTTTCTTTGGGTAGTTTACATGGAGTTCATATGTGAGCCTAAAAAGGAGACTCACAGCTTCTGGCAGGGTCATGAGCTTTTCCACAAAAAATTTCACCCTCGTTGACGATGTTCAGGCTCGCCGGGTGAAGATCTGATGTTAGGGGAGACACCTTCAGGATTCAGCAACAAGGTCCCAACGTCCATTTGGCCAAAGAACTCATCACCATCCTAAAGATAAACAAAAAATAATTGCCATAAATAAAACCATTAGGGAATAAAATTGCTGAACTACAACAGACCACCATGACAAAACAGGCATTGTATCAAATACAGTTTATGCCAACAACTACTGTCTGGTCAAGCATTTTGAATTTTTCTAACAATAAACATTGTAAAATCAGTATTGGTCTAAGGACTATTTGAGAGATCTTCTTGGTCCATTTTGTCACTATTTGACTGAAATAGGAAAACTTCTAAATTGGTTGTTTTTATATAATGATATTATTTAATATGGGACCATCGCAGTCGTCACTGCACATAAACACAGGGTTAGTCAGGGTGTGCTCATGAAGGACAGAATAAAATTCCTGCAGCAGGTCTTTTACCACAATCCTTTAGAATTTCATACAAATTTTAAAAAATAATAAAAAAAAGAAATTAGTGTGCTGTTCAACTGGAGACCAAATGACCATTAGAATATAATAATAATAATAATAATAATAATAATAATAATAAACTTTATTTGTATAGCACCTTCCTACAATGCCTTGCATTGACCAAGGTGCTTAACAGGATAAAAAGATGAATAAACTGGAATAATAAATCAATGAAAATAGAATAGGAAACAACAGCAATAAAAGAAGGCAATGGAAATAAAAAATGCTACATACTAAAATAACACTAAAATAACACAAGTAATAAAAGTTACCGGTATACACTGAAAGCTTTTTTGAACAAGTGGAAATAAAAAGGCAATGGAAATAAAAAAATGTTACATATTAAAATACCAAAAGTAATAAAAGTTACACACTGGAAGCTTATTTGAACAAGTGGAAATAGAAAGGCAATGGAAATAAAAAATGCTACATATTAAAATACCAAAAGTAATAAAAGTTACACACTGAAAGCTTTTTTGAACAAGTGGGTCTTCAGTCTGGTTTTGAACAGAGTCAGATCAGAGGTGGCACGCAGCTCAAGGGGGAGACTGTTCCAGGCTTTAGGGCCGGCAACAGAAAATGACCGGTCTCCCCATTGTTTGTACCTTGAGCGAGGCACCTCCAGCAGGTGTTGACTGGCAGAGCGTAAATCTCTGCCGGGCTGATGGGCTTTCAAAAGTTCTGAGATGTACAGAGGAGCAAGTCCATTCAGAGCTTTGAAAACAAACAGGAGCAGCTTGAACTGTATCCTGAACTGAACCGGGAGCCAGTGTAGAGAGGACAGGACAGGAGTGATGTGTTCATATTTTCGTGTGTTGGTCAAAAAGCGCGCGGCAGAGTTCTGTACAAGCTGTAAACGGGAGATGGAGGATTGATTAATACCAACATACAAAGCATTACAATAGTCAAGTCTGGAGGTCACAAAGGCATGGATGGCCTTCTCCAGATCACCACGGCTGAGAAATGACTTGACTTTGGAGAGCAGTCGGAGCTGAAAGAAGCTGGTCTTGACAACAGAACTGATCTGTTTATCAAACTTTAAGTTGGAGTCAAGCTGCACTCCAAGATTTCTGACCACCGGGTTGAAATGGGGGAGGGGAAAACCAACACTGGGACTAGGAAGGATGTTGTTGGTGTCACCAGGAGCACTAAATAAAATGCATTCAGTTTTATCTGTGTTTAGGTGGAGGAAGTTTTGAGAGAGCCAGTGCTTAATGTCATTTAAGCAGTTGACAAGAGTGTTTGAACTGGGTGAGGGGTTGGGAGTGACTGGCAGATAGATTTGTAAATCGTCTGCATACATGTGACTAATATATTAATATTATATAATATATATATATATTAATATTATGTGTACCTGCTTATTAGTAAAGTGTGCAGGCCAGCGTTTCATCAGAAGGCTCAGTGGTGATGTCTCCACAACGTCATCAGGTCCACATTGTGTCTTGTCTTCTATTTGGCAGAAAATAGAAGACAGAAAATTGATAGATATGTTGAAGGGAAAAGTCTCATACACACAAACAAAGACACACACAGACAATTTGTTTTGACCCAGTATTACCTTCATTTTCTGCAAAAGCTGTGCCAAATGTTCACCCACGTTGCCCCTCATTTCCATAAGACTGGTGGTGTGATCATGACGGACAGAATAAAATTCCTGCAGCAGGTCTTTTTCCACAATCCTTTAGAATGCATACAAATAAAAAATTAAAATAAAAAAAAAGAAATTAGTGTGCTGTTCAACTGGAGAGCAAATGACCATCAGAATAATATGTGTACCTGCTTATTAGTGAAGAGTGCAGGCCAGCGTTTCATCAGAAGGCTTGTTGGTGATGTCTCCATAATGTCATCCCTCCAAATGTTAGGTCCACATTTTGTTTTATCTTCTATTCGGCGCACAAATCCAATATGGCGGTTAGACCAAAAAGAAAAAAAGAAAAAAAGAGAAAATAATAATTTAATGAACTAACACAGAATATAAGCAAAATTCACTATATCACCAGGAATTATTGTAAGAACCAACAGCCCTTGGTTTGAATACCTGTCGAAGTAAAAAAAAAATTAAACCATGCGGTAAATTATT
>JBBPBX010006605.1:30553-51445 GCA_038048925.1 Garcialebias charrua
AAAAAAAGAAGGAGTTTCACAAACTCCTTCCTTTTAATCTCAGTCCTCATTTTTTTATCCAATAAAAGACAAACGTAAAATAAGTTTTAACCGTACCGAGTGAGATTCGAACCAGCTTCGAGAAAAGTATCTCTGCGCCAACCGCAGGTTGATTAACCAATTGAGCTACTGGACAACTTGCTTTTCGTAGGTCCACTCTGGGTTTTAACAGATCGCCCCTTATAAGCTGATTTGTAATCAGTTCTTAACAAACAGTAAACTCAGAAACACTAATATATATACATGTATTCAGCTAACTAATATATTTTAGCGGCGTCCCTTCTCTTTCCACACACACCAAGCGCGCACACAAGAACTTCCCACCCACTTCAAGAGAACGCCCCACCCACTTCAAGGCCGGCAAACCTGAAGGCTAGACCGTCCCATTTCAGCAGTTTCGCTCAGCCCACCCGGCCTTGTGAGTGCGTGGCCTACTCGGCCCAGCTAGGCTGGGTCCTCATGAGGACGCAGCCCCTGAATTGAGACACAGCCCATGCTTTATTCAACTTCTTCCAACTCTTCTTCTCTCCTCTCCACATCCTGTTCTCTCCCTACTCGGAGGTTCCCCTGCTGTCCATCTTATGCAATTGCAGGACACAACATTTTCCCTTTTCCTGAAACAATTACTTACATGTAATTTTGTACAATGTACTTGACAGCAGAAAATCAAAGTAATCAAATTATTATTTCTGTAAGCCAACAGTAGTATGAAAGTTTACCCTTTTAACCCTTTGCATTACAGTATGAACAGTAGTAAATTTACTTGTCTTACAGAACAGTATGAACAGGAATAGTTTACATTTTTTTCACTCTAGCTTACAAAACCTGACAACCATCTTGGTGCATTTCTATCTCTTTGACTTCTTCTCAACACAGCAAGCGGTTCATCAGTATTTCCTGGCAGTGCATATGTATCGAGTACAGTATCATCATTTTGTTCTGAAGCACGTAGGATTTGTTTTGGGAAGAGTGCAAGTTTTGAAGCATTCCACTTGCGCCCATCACTCAGTAAGAAAGTATTTGGACCAACTTTCTTTATTACAGTACGTGGTTCTGTAAATCTGGAAGATCCTTTGGAAACGTGATCCGGTCTGCGAACACGAACCGTGTCACCCACGTTGAATGTTGGTACTTTAGCTCTCATTTTCTTGTCAGTATATTCCTTCATTTTGTTTTGCTTTTGTTTCACCCTCTGTTGTATTTGAGCTTGGCTTTTGCTCTTCAGTTCTACTGGGAGTATGTTTAACTTGGTACGCATCTTTCTGTTCCTCAGTAGTTCAAATGGAGTAACTCCGGTGGTTGCATGAGGAGTAGCTCGGTAGTTGAAGGAATTCAGTGACAGCTTCCTTCCATGAGCTGTGACTTCTTTCAGCTGTTTGTATGCAGTCTTTAAGCACTCTGTTAAACCTTTCCACAGCCCAATTTGCTTTAGGATAATATACACTTGACTTTAAGTGCTGTATCTCTCTCTCTCTCTCTCTCTCAGAAAAGTACTAAACGCATGCAAAGTAAACTGAGTACCATTATCTGAAACAAGATACATTGGATTACCCTCTCGACTGAACACAGTTGTTAGGAAACTCATTATTACGTCTGTAGTAACAGTAGGAGCAAATGCAACCTCAGGCCATTTGCTGTAGTAGTCTGTTAGCACAATAGCATAACGGCAGTCCCATTTAGCATTTTCAAACGGATCTGTAATGTCTATTGCAACTTTTCCCATGGTTTACTAGGAAATTCAACAGGAGTAAGTGGAGCATTATTATCCGCTCATTCTCAATCAGTTCATCTGGACAATTTCTTTTTAGTAGAAACGTTTCACCCTCACTCCAGAGGGCTTCGTCAGTCAGAGCAGTCCAAAGCAAACTGAAGCTACCCCACCAAGTAAACAACTTAAGTGGACCAACCAGTTTGCTGTAGCCAAGATGGTTTCTGGGGGCTTGTCCCTCGTCGACTCCTCCCAGGCAGGCAGACATGTCCAAAGTGGTTCAAGACCAGAAAGTTCATTCTCAATAGTCCAGGTATCAAATCCGCTCATTCTCAATCAGTTCATCTGGACAGTTTCTTTTTAGTAGAAACGTTTCACCCTCACTCCAGAGGGCTTCGTCAGTCAGAGCAGTCCAAAGCAAACTGAAGCTACCCCACCAAGTAAACAACTTAAGTGGACCAACCAGTTTGCTGTAGCCAAGATGGTTTCTGGGGGCTTGTCCCTCGTCGACTCCTCCCAGGCAGGCAGACATGTCCAAAGTGGTTCAAGACCAGAAAGTTCATTCTCAATAGTCCAGGTATCAAATCCGCTCATTCTCAATCAGTTCATCTGGACAATTTCTTTTTAGTAGAAACGTTTCACCCTCACTCCAGAGGGCTTCGTCAGTCAGAGCAGTCCAAAGCAAACTGAAGCTACCCCACCAAGTAAACAACTTAAGTGGACCAACCAGTTTGCTGTAGCCAAGATGGTTTCTGGGGGCTTGTCCCTCGTCGACTCCTCCCAGGCAGGCAGACATGTCCAAATGGTTCAAGTCCAGATGAACTGATTGAGAATGAGCGGATTTGATACCTGGACTATTGAGAATGAACTTTCTGGTCTTGAACCACTTTGGACATGTCTGCCTGCCTGGGAGGAGTCGACGAGGGACAAGCCCCCAGAAACCATCTTGGCTACAGCAAACTGGTTGGTCCACTTAAGTTGTTTACTTGGTGGGGTAGCTTCAGTTTGCTTTGGACTGCTCTGACTGACGAAGCCCTCTGGAGTGAGGGTGAAACGTTTCTACTAAAAAGAAATTGTCCAGATGAACTGATTGAGAATGAGCGGATTTGATACCTGGACTATTGAGAATGAACTTTCTGGTCTTGAACCACTTTGGACATGTCTGCCTGCCTGGGAGGAGTCGACGAGGGACAAGCCCCCAGAAACCATCTTGGCTACAGCAAACTGGTTGGTCCACTTAAGTTGTTTACTTGGTGGGGTAGCTTCAGTTTGCTTTGGACTGCTCTGACTGACGAAGCCCTCTGGAGTGAGGGTGAAACGTTTCTACTAAAAAGAAATTGTCCAGATGAACTGATTGAGAATGAGCGGATTTGATACCTGGACTATTGAGAATGAACTTTCTGGAGCATTATTAGTTATTGCAACCTTATTGCTGAACTACACTTTGAGATTTGAGATATTAATGAAAAGTGCATTATGAATTGAATTCATTATTATTATTATTAACTGGCAATTAACACAGGAAGCAATGACAGACTGTACAAATTGATCCAGACCTGGCCACCAGAAAAGTTCACTCAGTCTCTGCTTTGTAAGGACAATGCCTTGATGTCCTTCATGTGCCAAATCAACAACCCTGGCACGCAGTGAAGCAGGAACAACTAAACGATCTGTAAGTCGTAGTACTAGTGAACCATGGACTGACAACTCATTTGGAATCTCAAAGTAAGGAGCAAGGTTCTCTAGAAGACCTTTTTTAACTTTGGGCCAACCTTTTTCAATCTGGTTGCGCAATAGTGACAGTTCTGGACAGGTTTCACTTGCAGTAGTAAACTCTGACAGAGAAACAGCACACAGGGACTCTTTAAAAACAGCAGCAATCATGTCAGGTTCCTCTGTTGCCTCATCTCCAGCCGGTAATGGTAGTCGAGACAAACAGTCAGCCATGACATTTTGATGTCCTGGACGGTAAGTAATGTCATACGTGAAGCAGAGAAGTCGAGCAGACCATCTAGCAATTCTCAATCCAGCACGGCCAGCACCTTTAGAAGTGAGTAAGGTGGTAAGTGCTTGGTGGTCTGTACGAAGAGCAAAACGACGACCCCACAGGTATGTTCTCCACCTTTCCACTGCCCAAACGCAGGCAAGAGCTTCACGTTCGACCGTGGAATACTTGCGCTCAGCAGGAGAAAGAGTTCTTGATGCAAAAGCGACAACTCTCTCACTTTGATCTGGATGTAGCTGCGTTAACACAGCGCCTAAACCATAATCTGAGGCATCAGTAGTAACGTAAATTGGCAATTCAGGGTGGTACAGAGCTAAGGCAGGACAATTTACAATCAAGTCCTTCAGTGAAGTGAAGCTAGACTGAGCTTCTGTAGTCCACTTGAAAGTGGAATCTGTACACTCTCTGAGCACCTCACGTAGTGGCTCAGCAACCGTTGCAAAGCCTGGAATGAACTTATTGTACCATGATGCAAGACCTAAGAAAGACCTTAGAGAAGACATGTCATGTGGAGCTGGAGCATGAATCACAGCAACAAGTCTATCCTGATCTGGTTGAAGACCTTCCCTCGAAATGGTGTGACCCAGATCATTTAGGGAAGACTGACTGAATTTACATTTTTGCATGTTTAATGTAAGTCCAGCGTCAGTTAGAGCTTGAAGTACTCTCCGTAAATGTTTATCATGGTCTTCTTGTGTGGCACCAAAGCAGATGATGTCATCCAGGTATGCTTGTACACCTGGTAAGCCTGCAAGAATGATCGACATCATTTTCTGAAATGCTGACGGGGCAGAAGCTAAACCAAAAGGAACTCTGCATAAACTCCACGCCAGGCAAGGACTGGATGGAAACACATAGCAACGGTGAGTTTCTCCTCCATACTTGAACACAAATTTGCGGGTTGTTTCTGTGTCTCATAAACAATACGTCACACTTGCGCAACATCCGTCCCCTCGTTACCGCGTCACATAGCTGTGAACTCTCCCTGATTGGTTGTCAAGACGCGTTGAGCGGCGAAAGTTCAGCTTTTTCAAATCAAGCGGCGGAGGCTGCCGCGGGCGCAGCATGCACGGAAAACGCTCTGCCGCCGCTTCCGCACCGCTCAAAATGGACATGACGCGACGCGCGACCCCTGGAGGCGCCTGGAGGCGCGTCCCCCATTGACTTTGCATGTAAACCGGCCGCTCCTGCAGCTCAAAACGCGTTCGGTGTGGACGTACCATTATGTGTTGTTTACATGGGCATAATCTGTTCATGATGAGCAATTACATGCAGCAGGCTTTGTTCTGAACGGAAGTACTGACATGCGCATAGTGTAAACTCTCCTTTAAATAAAACACAGAAGAAGAAGTTCTACTTCTGGTTTACTTCCGGGATGAACGTAAACAAACCTGAATGCCCCAAATTGACCTGCGACAGGTTTTAATGATGGTGGAGACATTACTGCACTCCCTGACTGAGCTACAAGTTATACAGATCATTTTGAGCTCTTTCAATGTTTCTAGTAGAAACACTGTGTCACTTACTGACCAGTTTTGCTTCCCTGACATGCTAATATTATTAGCATTAGCCAAGCGAAAATGACATAGTCGCACATGCATATTCAGGTCAGTTTTTCACTATCAGAAAATAATAAACAGATCAAGTGTTTACATGCACACCGTTCAGGTTAAGAATTGGCGTAAACTACTCGTTTTATTCTGATCACAAATTCTTTTGGATTACGCTAAATAAACAAAAAAATAACCTGAACGGGGCATTTACATGACATATTTTTATTCCGAACGGCGGTATGATCTGATTACGAATGTCCATGTAAACATAGTAGTCTATGTATCAGAGCAGCTCCTACTTGTATTTTTACACATCTCCCAAAATGGAAACTGCTATTTTGGATCTGACCAACTGTATTTTTGACGTAAATTACAAAATCCTTTCAACAAAGCGACAGGGTCCTGGAGAACCCTCATCTGCTCGGACGAGATGCATGCAACTGGATAAATCTCTGGGGGTGATGTGTCTACCTCTGCTATCAACCGAGGACGCCGAAATTGCATATACTGTAATTGGATTTATGATAACAGGTTTTCTGTATTTGGAATAGTCTGGATCCTGGTTTATCAACATACAAAGAAGATGGCTGCAGATAATTTGGCCCTCAACAAGCTACTGTCTATGTGAAGGTTTGGTTCGTACTTTGAGGACTCAAAATCAGCTGATTTATGAGCTTTGCCATAAGATTTATGATTTATGAGCTAAGCCATAAGATGGAAGTGATTTAAATCGCAGGCCACCTGCAGCTTTGGGACTCATCAGCATTTAAAAAACATCTTGAAGAGTCTCTAAGCACGGACCAGTAGAATGCACCCTAATCTGGCTATTTCGGACCTTGGAAACTTATCAGTACAGACCAAAGGCTGATGGAAAATAGTCTGCCTGAATAAATCAACAATTGTGGTTATCTGAACCTCTCCCCAGCTGGACTCGGAACAGGCCGACATCAATTTCTCCTGGGGAATGTGTAAACTAAGGAAAAGCTTCGTCTATTGCAACCCCCTCCCGATTCTTATCAGAACTGTGCCGGCTGACCAGCATCTTATCAGGACAATGGACTATTAGTGCTTCATGTACCGCCTTGTTGTAAATGCATATGTAACGGTAATAAATGTGCTTAGCTGGCAGAGTTTTTTGACGTCTTAAAGGTTCAGTCTGCAGTTTCTGTAGAACTGTAGCACTTAGAAAAAATTTCAACAGGCAAAGCATTCTGATCCCTCCCCCTCAGAGCCATATATGGCTCTGCTCTCCCATGGTCTGCTGAAATTCAAATTCAAGCTCTGTTTTTATTGGCTGATTCAAATTCAAGCTCTGTTTTTATTGGCTGGTTACAAACTCTGTTTTTATTGGCTGGTTAATGGCGGGTCACTTTTTCTTTTTAGAAATGCCTATTTACCACCTGGAGAAGCAAGGGGACAATATATATATGTTTTTTTCCAGAAATTACTTCTCTAATATCAGTCTAGTGACAGAGTGAAGAAATATGTTAAAAATATATTGTTAGAAAAGTTACATATAGCAGCTTTAAGTCGTGTCTTGTTAGGACGAGGAATGAAGAGATCTTTTTTGTAATGCCACTATCCCTCTCCTCATGGCTTTGTCCCTTTTTCTTTCTAAAAAATGTATCCTGAATAAGATTAAGAAGGCTGTGCTTTATAGCAGCAGCTTCATGCACTCCGTCCATCTTCCGGACGACTGTACGCACATGTTCTTGTTGTATCTCGGTGCAATAATAATAAAACATATTGTCAGGATTTACTCAGAGAGCGAGATAAAACCCAGTGGTGCAGACAGAAATACAAGCCAGGAGGTTATATAAAAACGATCACTTTAATAACAAGAAACAAACTGCTGTCATGGCAGCCAAAAACACTCATGTGTACCGGTGACGAGAGAACACAAGGGATTACCAGACAATGCGCCGACAAGGGACAGGACTAACAGACCAACTATACATATAGCACTTTGAGATTTTTATTAATGAAAAGCGCGGTATAAATTGAATGTATTATTATTATTATATATACACAGACAAGACAGGACATAATTACAACACCTGGGAACACAAGGATGGGTGCAGTTTAGATAATTAAGGAGACAAAAGGTACACAGACAAGGGATGGCCACAGGATGGAGCCATCCTTACAGTATCCCCCCCTCAAGGACACCCCCAGGTGGCCCCAAGAACCCCCTCCCACCAAAAAATAATACCAGGGCAGGCGGAGGGAGGAACTGCAAGGACGGAGGGCACGAGGAAGACAAAGGGACACAAGGAAAACACAAGGGCACGAAACCAAAAGCCGACAGGAACAGGCCCTGGGACAAAAACACCAAACACAACCCTGGCGTAGGGACGACATTAGGTGAGGCATCAAGTGAGGAGATGGCGACAGGCGTAGTGACGTCTGATGTTGAGACTTTGTCGAGCGTCGAGGCATCAGGCGTTGAGACTCCATCGAGCGTTGAGGCATCAGGTGTTGAGACTCCGTCAAGCATCGAGGCATCAGGCGTTGAAACTTCATCGAGGCATCAGGCGTTGAGACTTCATCGAGCGTCGAGGTATCAGGCGTCGAGACTTCGTCGAGCGTCGAGGTATCAGGCGTCGAGACTTCGTCGAGCGTCGAGGCATCAGGCGTCGAGACTTTGTCGAGCGTCGAGGTATCAGGTGTTGAGACTTCGTCGAGCGTCGAGGCATCAGGTGTCGAGACTTCGTCGAGCATCAAGGAATCCGGCATTGAGACTTTGTCGAGCGTCGAGGCATCAGGTGTAGAGTCATCGAGCAAAGAGACATCGTGTGAAGAGATGTCTGGCCTGGAGACGTCGTGTGAAGAGGTCTGGCAGGAAGACGTCGTGTGAAGAGACGTCTGGCATGGAGACGTTGTGTGAAGAGACGTCAAGTGAAGAGACATCTGGCGGCGTCGAGACAAGCGTTGAGACAAGCGTTGAGACGTCTGGAGGCGTCGAGACAGGCGTTGAGACGTCTGGAGGCGTCGAGACAAGCGTTGAGACGTCTGGAGGCGTCGAGACAAGCGTAGAGACGTCCGGAAGTGTCGAGACGAGCGTAGAGACGTCGAGCGTAGAGACGTCTGTGATACGGGGACCCTCTGTTGATGTCGAGGCATCAGAGCGCAGGGACCCTCCGTAGACATCGAGGCATCGGCAGCGCGTGGACCCTCTGTAGACGTGGAGGCGTCTTTGGCGCTGGGACCCTCTGTAGACGTGGAGGGTGTCTGTGGCATTGAGACCCTCCATCGATGTAGAGATCTCGGTAGTGTGGAGACCCTCCATCAACGTGGAGGCAACACCCTCTGGTGCAGCAGGCAGGGCAGCGCCCTCTGGAGCCGGAGACAGGGCAGCGTCCTCTGGAGCCGGAGGCAGGGCAGCGCCCTCTGGAGCCGGATGTAGGGTAGTGCCCTCTGGAGCCGGAGGCAGGGCAGCTCCCTCTGGAGCCGGAGGTAGGGCAGCGCCCTCTGGAGCCGGAGGTAGGGCAGCGCCCTCTTGAGCTGAAAGACCAGGAGCCGAAGGACCAAGAGCCAAAGTATAAGGAGCCAGAGTATCAGGAGCCGGAGTATCAGGAGCTGAAGAAGCCGAAGAGCCGGAACCAGGAGCCGGAGAACCAGGATCAGGAGCTGAAGAACCAGGAGCCGAATAATCAAAATCAGGAGCCGAAGAATCAGGAACCGAAAAATCAGGAGCCGAAGAATCAAGAGCCGAAGAGCCTGCAGCTGACGAGCCAGGTGAGGAGTCTGCAGCAGCCAAAAAGCTGGGCGTCGAGTCTGTAGCAGCCAAAGAGCCGGGCGTCGAGTCTGTAGCAGCCGAAGAGCCGGGCGAGGAGTCTGCAGCAGCCGAAGAGCCATGCCTTGAGTCTCAGCAGCCGAAAAGCCAGTTGTCGAGTCTGCAGCAGCCGACGAGCCGGGCGTCGAGTCTGCAGCAGCCGACGAGTCGGGCGTCAAGTCTGCAACCGAAGAGCTGGTAGGTCCTCTCTGCCTTCGATCTCTGCCACGGCGGCGACGGCGCAGTCCAGACCGGGAACCCTCTTTTGGTTCTGGTCCTTCCATAGCACAGGGAAAGTGAGGAGCATCTTCCAGAACCCCCTCAGAGCAGGACTCTGTAAGCGCTGAAGAGTCAGCCGGTTCAGGGTTTGCTGCTGCTGCATGTTCAAGGCTAGATGATTTTAGTGTCCTTATTTCAGTTAAAAACTGTTCATATTCAGGAAGCTGGGTCAGACCGGGTTGAGATAATATAAACTTTTCAGCAAGGGAAAGTACAACATCAAAACAGTCCGGGTTATTTTTAGCAGAGGTGATTAAATTCAGTAAAGTCCGGTTTATTTGGGCAATTTCACTGAGCTGAAGTTGGTGTGTGTTAGAATGTGACAAAGGAGATGGAGGTGAGGTTTCAGGGACATTTACCACCCCTGACAGCTCTCCTGGGATGACCTCTGCTGGGGAAAATGAACATTGTTCTGTGGACTGACCTGCGGGCTGGTCCCCCTCCATCTGGTCAGATGAACAGGGGGAAGAGTGAGCGGTGACAAGACCCGCCCCCAGGAAGACGCTGTGACCGATTTCACTGGACCGAGCAGGAGCAGCTTTGAGCGACAGTGAGGCGTTGGTTTCCACCCTCACAAGAAACCCAGGAGGTGAGGCAACGGAACTCGCCCCCACTGGAACGCTGGGGTTACATCCAAAAAACTCGGGTTCGACAAACCGAGTCTGATCAGCTGACCATGACAGAAGTGTGGTTGACTGCTTCCGAGTCTTCTTTTTGCCACTCTTACGGCGGTGGGGAGACTGGGGAACAGGAAGAAAACAAAGTTTGTTCTCATCCTCACCAGATGTCCATCCAGAAACGACGAGTGGACCTGGAGAAAGAGACGGACTGGAGGAGGACGTCAGGCGGTCTTCGTGGAGCTGAACCCATCCTTCCTCTTTGAGAACCCGGAGGGGAGAAGGCAAAATCTCTACCCCCGGCAGGAGTCCTCTTGGGCCGGTGTGGGAACGGTCCGGAAACCGCCGCAGCGAAGCCTGGTCCTCTCCATCCGCTTGGACACGAGAAGACAGGTATGTGAATAATTCTGTCTGTTGGGCTTTCTTGTAGGTCGGCGCATACTGACAGGATTTACTCAGCGAGCGAGATAAAACCCAGTGGTACAGACAGAAATACAGGCCAGGAGGTTATATAAAAATGGTTTTGTTCTCCGATATGTGTATACAGTATTTATTAAACCCTTGAGGCTACACAGAAGCATGCGTGACACGACTCCGTCTTAACAGGTAACCTTTATTACGGTCCAACTTGCAACACAATACAACACAAAGGTTCCTACCAACAGCCTGATACTACATCCCCCTTTCTGAATAGGATTTGTTGTGAGGGTCTACAAACATAATTGCACTAATACTTTCCTAAAGCAGAATGTGCTAGAACTCTAACTTATTATCACTGTTATTCATTTCTGATACACCAACAGTGCACAAACTCAAATCTCTTTACAGTCACAGTTCAGCCTAAGAACCCAGATGTATATAAATCTCAGAACAGTAATCTCTGTAACATTTAACTTTAACTAAGAGGGAGGGGTGGACTACCCAAATCCTCTAACTGAGTGTGGGGATTATTCTGCCCCATGCAGGAAACTCACTCAGTTCCTATGAACAAATATAATCATCCAGATAAGCTGGAGGTCTCCTATTTCTCAGTGAAACTCGACTCTCAGGTGGTGGAGTCTGATGGCTAGCCTCCTGCTGGTCTTCATCTGGATCAGGTGTGTGTGTGTAATTGTCAATGTTTTCTTCATGTACTGTCTCATGTGGAACAGCAGAAGTTTCAGTTGCTCTAGGAGTGTGTGAAAGGTGGTAGTTATTCCTTCTCAGCAAGCCTCTGGGTGTCTCGACAATGTAGGATCGAGGTGGACCTGCTCCAGACACTACTCTTCCTCTTGTTTGCAGATCTGTCACCCACACCTCCTCACCTGGATGTAGAGTTGACATGTTGTGAGCCCGGTGCCTCCGGTTGTAGTTTTGTCTTTGTTTCTGTCTATAATTGTCCTCTGCAGTCCTCAGTTTTTCCATATCAACATTCTTTGGTGTTAGTTGCGACTGAGTAACAGGAACAGTTGTCCTTATCCTCCTTCCCATGAGAAGCTCAGTCGGACTGAATCCATTTGCCAATGGAGCGGAACGGTAGGCCATGAGAGCGAGATACGGATCCTTCGACTTTTTAAGGAGAGTCTTGATGGTTCTGACAGCTCTCTCAGCCTCGCCGTTGCTCTGAGGAAAATTTGGGCTGGAGGTTTCATGGCTGAAACCCCATTCTTGTGCAAATCTTCTGAAGGAATCTGAAGCAAACTGTGGCCCGTTATCAGATCGGAGACATTCTGGTATGCCATGCCGTGCAAAGATGGACTTACAGTGTTCGATCACTCCTTCAGATGTTGTGGAGGTAAGTTTTGCAACTTCAAAAAATCTGGAGAAATAATCCACAACAATCAAATATTGTTTTTCCTTAAACTGGAAAAGATCAGCTCCCACCATGGCCCATGGTCTTTGTGGGAATTCAGTGGGCAGTAGTGGCTCTTTGTGTTTTGTTCTCTCCCGACAGCATGTGTCGCAGGTCTCCAACAGCTTAATCAGCTCGCTGCTGAGACCCGGCCACCACACTGAATGTTTGGCCCTTTCTCTGCATTTAGTTATTCCCAAGTGACCCTCATGTAGTTTCAAAAGAATGTCCTTTCTGAGAGAAGCTGGAATCACTATTCTGCTACCATAAAGAAGCAGACCATTTTGAACAGTAAGTTCACCTGAGAATGGCAGATAAGGCTGAACACTTTTCTCAGTAGAGTATTTATCTGGCCACCCTTCTACACAGAACGTTTTCAGCTGTTTGAGTATGCTGTCGTCGTCCTGATGTCTTTGGATTTCTCTCAGTCGTGGTTCCGTGGCAGGTAAAGATGCAACGACTGAGTCAACATACAAGTTGACCTCCTCTTCTTGCAGACCTCCTGACTCGCTGGAGATTGGAGCTCTGGACAAAACATCAGCTGTAGCAGCATCGATGGAGTCCAAACTTATTTGGTTTATTCTGGCAACCAATTTTAATGCCATTGCAGCACGTCCACTCAGCAGTGATGTACACAAGTCCTTCATAACATAAATGTCCTCCTTGGTACTACCACTGTTGTTACTGAGAGTTGCTGTAAACATGCCTTTCACCTTCAAATTGGTGCCTCCCGGTCCCTGTAGGATTTTCTTTGGTTTATCTAATTTGCCTAATAGCCTATATGCCACGGGGGGGCGTGACGTACTTCCGGCAAAATGCAACACCTACCCGCCACTTCCGGTTCCCATCCACCTCCGTTGTTGCTAGCGTTAGCTCCTAGTAGCAAACCATGACAACGACCCGAAACGGGAAGCGGCCGCGCGCTACCGGCACTACACGTGAGTACCGTTGTGTCCGCCCACCGGTGGGAACAGCTGTTCCGCGGGGGGGTTTCGGCGAACATTTATCGCGGCTATCCGTAGGGGGAACGTCGCCATAATTTTATATGGTTTTATATGTGTATAGAGTTGTTATTGGTGTGTATGCCGATGTTTTATTAATTGTATTTAGTCATTTATGTTCGTGTCTTTCCCGCTAACCGGAAGTGCGCCGTCTGTGTAATGACTGCGGAGGTGCTGGAACGGAAGCCCGTGGCATATAGGCTATTGATAGATAGATAGATAGATAGATAGATAGATAGATAGATAGATAGATAGATAGATAGATAGATAGATAGATAGATAGATAGATAGATAGATAGATAGATAGATAGATAGATATATACTTTATTGTCCCCAAGGGGAAATTTGTCTTGGACATCGTACGCTAAACAACACTTCTGCCAACAATACAGTCACATGAACACAATACAAATTTAAAAGCATATAAAATGATGCTGAGAATACCATGTCTCTGGGACAGCTGTGACATCAGCTCCTGTATCTATTTTAAATACAGTCTTATGTTTGTCCACCAGTATGTCTGTCATCCATGGATTTTCATTAGCTTCTGCAGAAAGTGATCCCAGGAAAGCAACATCCTTGTCTATATTTGTGCTTTCTGTTTCAAATCCAGCATTTACTTCACATATTTTTTTATTTCTGCAGACTTTTGCAAAATGTCCCTTCTTTCCACAATAATTGCAAGCTGCTTCTCTAGCAGGGCATTGCTGCATACTGTGTCCTTTCATGTCACCACATCTTCTGCACTGGACCTTTTTATCCTGTGTTGTTTTTGTGACAAAAGGTTTGAACGCGGCCTTCGGTTGTCTGTAGCGCGCGCTCCCGCTCGCGTGAACGCGGTCCAACTGCGCCCCCACAATGTCCGGCTTGAAGTTAGCATGAAGCATTTCCTGTTGCTTTTTTACTAGCTCGCTCTGACGGGCTCTGTTTAACGCCTTCTCGAGCGTCAGTTCAGCGTCCATTTGTAGCTGTTCTGATAGTCTTTTATCTCTCAAACCCACGACAAATCTGTCACGCACCATCTCATCATGCAAAGTCCCGTATCCACAGCATTCAGCCAAACAGTGGACCACGGTCCATGGTGTAGACCGTTTTTTGGGTCAGTGGGTAATGATACACCAGTATAATAATATTACATAAGATATTGTATTTTAAGTTTTTCCTAAACTGTGCATTAAATGAGCTTTGCAGAACACAACTGTGTGAAAGCCGTCGATGGACTCACCCATCTCCTGTTGGCGCTGATTGAATTTCGCCCGTTCAAATATAACATTCCTGCGGGCTACGAAGTGAGCGTCCAGCCGTCCTTTAACAGTCTCGTACTCACTCGCTTCTTCTGGAGTTAGATGCAGGGAAACCAGTATATCTTCTGCCTCGTCCCCCATGGTGTAGATAAGCGTGTTTACTTGGTTTTCATCCGCTTGTGTCTCCAAACCAGACGCGATACGAAACCTCTCGAAACGCTTTATCCACTTCGTCCAGTCTTCAGCTCTGAACGTGAACTTTTCTGGCGGGGCGACTTGAAACTGGTTCATGATGACGTCGTTTTTAATTATTCTCTCTCTTCACTTAGTATTTTATACTTTTACACTTCTGACACCATGTTCTGTTCTCCGATATGTGTATACAGTATTTAATAAACCCTTGAGGCTACACAGAAGCATGCGTGACACGACTCTGTCTTAACAGGTAACCTTTATTACGGTCCGACCCGCAACACAATACAACACAAAGGTTCCTACCAACAGCCTGATACTACAAAAACTATCACTTTAATAACAAGAAACAAACTGCTGTCATGGCAGCCAAAAACACTCACGTGTACCGGTGACGAGAGAACACAAGGGATTACCAGACGATGCGCCGACAAGGGACAGGACTAACAGACCAACTATATATACACAGACAAGACAGGACATAATTACAACACCTGGGAACACAAGGATGGGTGCAGTTTAGATAATTAAGGAGACACAAGGTACACAGACAAGGGATGGCCACAGGATGAAGCCATCCTTACACTTATTCTGATTCATTCATTCTCATCTACTCACACAGACTCATGTTTGTGCTGCTGTTCGACATATTGTTTTATGATATTAGTGCTTAGTGTATTACTTAGTTGATGTTTTTCTTAGTTCATATCTTAAATCTTATTAATTTTTATTTTACATTTCATTTTTGGATGTAACTGGGACCCTATAATCTCATTCCACCACATGTACCACATGAGATGCGAATGACAAAGAAATCTTTCTCACTCTGACTCTGAAAGGCAAGAGTTTTTGAAGTTTAAGATGCCTTTCTTGACCTGTGAATGCCAAATTGGTCTTCTTTGAGCAGTATCCTTCCACTCTTCGGTGGCCAAACTACACGCAGTCAGATTACTGTACGTTGCTTATAGTGAAGGTACTGCCTGCTGGAGTTGCACTTCCCACTCGAAAGCTCTCAGTAGAATACACTCTTTGGTCGTCTTCAGTCTTCCATTTGCTGGATGTGACCACACCATTGCAGCTGTCCTCTCATCAGTAGGGCCTCCATATGCCATAAGTATTTGAGCAATGAAGAACATCTGCATTTGTGACACTATCCTGTAGTTTGATGCACAAGATGGAACGTATTAGTCCAGCTTCCTAACATCACCTTTATACAGTACATGCACCAGGTTTCAGTAAAGTAGTTTGGAAGGGGGCCTCAAGCATGATTGATTTGTTGTGCATGTGTGGGTTTTTGTCTGTTAAACGTGTAACAGTTGCATTATTCGATGTGCAACTATTGGTCGGTTGGTCAAGGTGTCCAAAAAAGTTGTACAGGACGTCAGAAATGTCACAGATGGAAATGTGAGTTCAAAACACTGAACAGTGAGGCGGCTGGACCTGTAGAAACCTACAATGGCTTGCAGTGATTCTATCACACCTCTGCATCAGCACATGGATTAGAAAACTACATCCTGCACAAAGTCTTTAACTGACGAAAGAATGTTTTTCAATCATCAGAGTCAGCTCCAGCCTTTCCCTGTAGATGTCAACATTAGCACGTGGCATGTAGGACATCCTGGGCCCAGCCTGTGAAGTCATCCACCTCCAGGTGTTTGCTCAGGGAGGAAAGCAAACTAAGAGCTACTGATTAACTGCTAATGGTGATTTAGTTATCCAGAATTACACAGGAACATTAACTGAGAAAAAAAAATCCAGCCTATCAAAGGAGGACAAGACCAAAAATATAAAACAGAACTGTACATAACACCTGTTGCCTTTTTGACTGAGGTCAGCTAATGTTCAGACGAGAGTTGTAAGTAGTTATTTTTCTCAAACATCTCTTATAATTATCAATAATAATTAAACCGTTTTTTTTGGGTCAGTGTGTAATGATACACACTGCCAGTATAATAATATTACATAAGATATTGTATTTTAAGTTTTTCCTAAACTGTGCATTAAATGAGCTTTGCAGAACACAACTGTGTCTTCAAAAGTTCATGCTCAATAATCCAGGTAATAATTCCAACAAAGTTAAGTTGAGTTTGTTGCTTCTCCTCAGACTGAACACGTCTTTTGGATGAAAAATGAAACGTTTCCGCACAAAGAAACAGT
The DNA here is from genome assembly GCA_038048925.1 of Garcialebias charrua. Classification (NCBI taxonomy): domain Eukaryota; kingdom Metazoa; phylum Chordata; class Actinopteri; order Cyprinodontiformes; family Rivulidae; genus Garcialebias; species Garcialebias charrua. The sequence continues at coordinate 46,955 of JBBPBX010006605.1, forward strand.
CCAGAGGACCTGATTTAACTTTGTTGGACAACGACGTCCTCTGTGGCACACATGATGAACGTTACAAATTTCATTTCTTTCAAACAAAGGCTTGTCACACTCAATGTGACTCGTGACTTCAGCAGATTTCCCAGAGACGGCATGTTTTCATAAAACGAGTGCTGTTCAGAAACTCTGGCACTAACACGGTGATGATGCTGCCTGTCAGCAGAGGTGACCAAAGTGGAGAACCGTTGTCCCCGGGCGTCCTTCTCATTGAACAGGAGCTGCCGATACAACTTAAAGATGCTATGAATGCCTCCGCATCATTCAACTCTGAAAGTGGAACGATATGCATGACAACCACAAGGCTTCAGTTTCAAAACTGAGGTCTCGTGGTAAGAATATCCCCACCGGCAGCAGAAGGGATAACAACTGATGTTTTTCTGTGGAATCAATTTGATACAAGCTGGTCGGCACAACAAAGCAGCGTTAGCAAACACAAATAAATCAGTCAGTCTTAGTGTGGTGGTAGCTGAGTCATTCACAACACATGCTCTGAGTACTAACAGTGCTATAACTGTGTACTGGGATTTGATGAAAAAGGTAAAGAGGAATAATTAAGCATTTGCAAAATAATAATAATAATATATATTTTTTAAAAGCCATGAAACCAACTACCGTAGATGTGGAGAATACAAACATTTTCCCCTCCAGTTTCCTGCTTTAATAATGAACACTAACAGGACTGTTGTCAACACACAAGACACACTGTTGTTTATTTTATTTTGTTTGAGAGGACAAGTCTTTTTATAGAAACTATATTTTTGTTCTGCCACAGCACTCAGTCCTGATTGACCACGACACAACAAAAACACAAACAACAACCAGGCTTTGAACCATTTGCAGGGAATGAAATCCGTTTGTTTTTCAGGAAAAGAGTGCTGCTCGGGAGTTTATTTTTAAACTTTTCCTCTAAAATGTCTGTTTTTCACAGCTGCTTTAAACATTTCCATCACTGCTGTCATTTTGTTAAACTTGTTTTATTATTTTTTTAGCAAGTTAAGAATGCAAGTTTGATTCAAAAATAATTTATTATTAATTGTTGATGTAGCTCATCCTGGTTTCATTAGAGTTGTTAAAGATGCTGATGGCTCTGGGCAGGAAGGATCTCTTCCCACAGCGGATCCCAAGAAACTGGCTGCAGATCCCGATTCGTCCACCCAGACCCAGACCCAGACCCAGCAGACCTCTTGGGCAGCGGGACAGCCTGAATGTCAGACAGAACTCCTCCCTCAGCGATGGCCATTTCTCCCAGCATCCTTCCACGCCCCTCGTCACCACGGACTTAACTGCAGGTGTTTAGGGACGATTTCTGTCCTCCCGCTGTCACGAGCCGTGCTTCCCGCTACCTCCAAGATCTCAGTGGTCAGGCACTCGAGCACCACCTCCAGGTAGACGGAGATGCATCCACGGCACCTCCTTTTCAACTCATTTGGGGCTGTAATTGAGGTATTATTTGAGCTTTTGAGATGCTAATCAGCTGCTCCCAGTTGTAGAAAACAACATTGTTGTCATGGTTACGTATCATAACAAATGTCCAAAAGTAAAAAAAAGGTTTCAGTTAAAATCCTTCCAGCTGCACAGCACCTGACACCAGAGGAAGTAATCTTCCGAAAAAAGAGATTTACATCCAGACAAAACATGAATTAAAGTTTTCAAAAGCAATATCTCAGAATGAAAGTAAGAGAGTTACTCCAACATGCAGCCACCATGAGCAGCACAATTCTAGAATGCTCTGAAACAGAGCGAGGACTCAGGGTCTCCAGAATAAACACCAATATTGACCTGATGCTACTAAAAAGCAGCCATCATTAATGGGCAGCAGAGTGGCTAATCATAGCAACATGAGGTCAGCACATGTACCACAACAAGGCTATTAACTCCTTCCACTCAGAGTGAAACACATCCAGGAGCAGACTTGACCAGTTTAGCTGCCACAAGACGCCTGTTAGTGTTGCTTTTTGAGAAATGTGCGTCAGAGGATCTGCCTCCGCCCCTTCACACACGTACACATGCTTAAAACTTGCATCAGAAGAAGCTTTGATGGAAGCGCCTTGTGTCATTTTGTAATTGAATCTGTGCTCCAGAGACTCGTCTGCTCCGGTTTGAAGCCTTTGTGGGAGCAGATTACACTGACAGGACACACAAATCATCTGTTCTCATAAAGAGCTCCTCAGCGTACCGTGTTTCTCATAAGGTGCATGTCCTGCACACGGTGCAGCCACGATCCTACTAAAGTTCATCAAGAACACCATGAAGTCAAACGCTACAGTCGTTCTTCATCGGTCAAGTGTTTTTCCAGGCAACAGCCGTGTTTCCATCAAGGTTTCTAGCTGCGCATTTTGAAGTATCGCAGCAGAAAAGCTTAATGGAAACGGCAAAATACGAAGTTACTTCCTGAAATTCGCCAAAAAGTTTATACGCTCGCTTGAGGTGGTTTTTGGGAGCTGCGAAACCGAGCAGCTGCGCAAAACGACAGATGGAAACACATTTGCCGACTCGTGCTGCCGTAGCGCACATTCACGTCACGTGACTGATCAGCTGTTTCCGCTCCGAACAACATGTAACTCGCTAAAACTAGTTGGCATGACAGAATAAATACAACTCGCCCGACAGCAGCACGTACCTGAAATATTCTCCCCATTTTGACGAGATGTGTGACCGGGTTCTGTTTTCAACCGCTACTTCCTGTTTACTCTCTGGTCTACTGTAGACATGCGCAGTGCTGACGTCTGACGTAATGACGCTGACGTCTGACGTAATGACGCTGTGCGCGGCTTGGAAAAAGCGCTTCAAGCCAGTAGATGGAAACACTTCTGCTCTGCATTAATTTGTATTTACATATTTGCGAGGTAGCTCAAAATTCGAAATGAAAATGGATGGAAACAGTGTTCTTCAAACTCTTCTGAAGTACAAAGAAATGGGCAACACTGAGGACCAACGTCTGCTCATGGAAGTTTAATGTGACAAAAGAAAGACACAATTCTTACTTCTTCTTTATAATGAAAGGTTTCAAGCAATGCCACCAGTTCAGAACTGGTAAAAACCCAGCAGGAACCGGACCATGAGACTCTTCACCAACAAGCAGGACCGTGCAGGTACACTCATCTGTAGAGTCCTGATCAGACATGGCTGTTAGATAAATAAATAGCAATAGCACTTTGAGATTTTTATTAATGAAAAGTGCAGTATAAATTGAATTAATTATTATTATTATTATTAAATATCCTTTCTTCAGCTCTCCAATAAGCCACTCTGACGACACGAGAAGATTTTAAACTGGTCTTTTACTTGTGAGGGTAGACGGTGATGACAAGGCTTTCACCGATGTACAAAGTTACAAACTTAGAGCCTCGTCGGTGATAATCTGCAACGGACAGTGAGGCAGGAAGTGTTTTTCATAATGCTTATCAGATGGTGACCTTGTTCTGCCAGCTGCATGTGCAGCTCCTCCCTGAGCAGACAAACACTCTCTGACCTCACACACATGGGTCAACATTAATTTAACATTAGTTAGTGATATAAATCCATAAACCCTTAGCTACATTCCCACGACAGTGCCCTTTATGGAACTGTGGTCAAGAAGCCAAGTCAGATATGGAAACAATCCTCAATGATGAAGAAGCATAAGATCTGAAAAAGAAGAAAAACATGGCAGCTGGTGCTCTGAACCAATGACTGAAAACCATTTAAAATATTTAGTCGTAGACTTTGGCATTTGGTAGAAGAGCTGGAGATAGAGGTGTTTTGATGGGGACAGAGATCTGATCACAAATAAAGTTGTCTTCACTGCTTTGAACATATCAAAAGTGAACAGGTTATTTAGAATACGCCATCAGTCCAAAGACCTGTCCCTGTCCGTGGAGCTGGCTCTGGTGGGTTCTGCTCTGTGTGGGTGGAGTACCTTAGAGAGATTGTGGCTCTGAAGGAGGTCAAGAAAAGCTCCAAAAACCAGTTGACGTCCCACCAGAATTTCTGGGCCAAGCTGAATCCCGTACACCTGCAGCAGCCGAACATTGTGTGCGTCATCGCAGTTACCACGTGCATGCTGGTGGACTTTAAGGGTGAAGGCAGCCTCAGAACCATTCTGATGGAGTTTGTGGGGAGCAGGAGCCTGCAGCAGGTCATCTATGAGAGTTTGGAGCTGCTGGAGGAGGCTCGGTGGTTCCGGTACTCCAGAAACACTGTGACAGGTCTGAGGTTCCTCCACTCCCACAGCTTGGTTCACCTGGACATCAAATGTTCTGCTCTCCTCTGCGGATGTCTGTAAGATCATGGACTTTGGTTGCCCTGTGAAACTTGACCAGGACAGCGAGATGAGCTCCATCAGCCCCCATCTGAGCCACGTCTGCAGGACCTACATGTAACTGGACCCGGAGCTAGCTGCTACGGGGCCAGCAGGTCTTCTCCAAGGTGGACATCTTCTTCTTCGGGATCACACTGTGGCAG
>JBBPBX010006606.1:0-25194 GCA_038048925.1 Garcialebias charrua
GAAAACAGCAGGGGCCCCAGAACCGACCCCTGAGGGACACCACAGGAGACACAGACTGTCTGGGACGTGGCGTTGCCAAGACTAACACATTCCAGCCTATTGGAGAGGAAAGATTTGAACCAGTCCAGGACGGTGTCGCAGAGACCGACCTCCACATGAAGACGGTGGAGGAGGATACTATGGTCCACAGTGTCGAAGGCTGCAGTGAGGTCAAGGAGGACAAGGATGGAGGGAGAGCCAGTGTCAGCAGCCAAGAGGACATCATTGGTAACCCTCAGCAATGCAGTCTCTGTACTGTGAGCTGCCCTGAATCCAGACTGGAACTTCTCATACAGGGAGTGTTGTTGTAGGTGGTCCTGCAGCTGAGCAGCAACAGCTTTTTCCAGCACTTTAGACAGAAAAGGGAGGTGTGAAATTGGGCGGTAATTAGAAAAAATGTCGGGATCCAAATTAGATTTTTTCAGAAGAGGCCTAATGATGGCAGTTTTTAGAGGCAGTGGAACATGACCAGATTGTAGAGACTGATTTATTATTTGAGTGATTAGTGGGCCTATTGCAGAGTGATTGGTTTTTATGAGAGACGAGGGGAAAGGATCCAGGGCGCAGGATGAAGGCTTCATTTTCTTGATGATGGCCTCCACCTCACTCTGAACAACTTCGTCAAAGCTGTTTAGGGTCCCAGAATGCAGACGGGTAGGTGGCACACTGAGAACAGGGAGGTTGTGGAGCTGAGATCTGATAGTGTCAACTTTGGTTTTAAAAGACGAAAGAAACAGGTCGCATTTTTGAGCAGAGTCCTCAAGAGTTTGTTTAATGGGATTAAGCAGACGAGTTATTGTGGAGAAGAGCTGTTTAGAGTTTCCAGGGCAGGTGTTGATGATGTTAGAATAATATTTGGAGCGTGCTTCTTTAAGAGAATAGGCGTACGCTTTCTGATGTTCTTTGTATGCCTGCTTATGCACAGAGAGACCAGATGATTTTACACGTCTCTCAATAGCACGGCCAGTTGCCTTCATCTTGCGCAGCTCATCAGTGTACCAAGGGGCTGAACGCGAGAAAGACACCAGTCTTGTCTTCAAGGGAGCATGTAGGTCCAGGAGCTCCCGAAGAGATTGGTTGTAGTAATCCACAGAGTCATCTGCAGAAGGATGATTGACAGCGGTCAGGGTGTGAAGATCAGCAGACAGAACATCAGGGGAAATGTTTTTAAGGTCACGGAACTGGATGGGTCGTTTTGGGTTTGAAGCAGACGAAGATGAAGGCACTTCCAGGGAGATGACCCTGTGGTCTGAGACACCCAGGTCATATACAGATAAGTTATTGATGAGTACAGTGTCTGTAATCACCAAATCCAGAGTATGCCCCCTGCTGTGCGTAGGGGCGTCAACATGTTGAGTGAGATTAAGAGAGTCCAGAAGAGACTTAAAATCTGTTGCCAGAGGTGAAGAAGAATTGTCCACGTGGATATTTAAGTCGCCAAGAAAAATAGTCTTCACAGGGGAGGTGCAGAAAAAAGTGAGGAGGTCATGCATCTCTGAGTTAAATGAAACATGCGGTTTGGGAGGTCTATAAATTAATATAACATTCATCAGGAGTGGGGCTTTGAAGCTGAAAGCCAGACATTCAAAAGAAGAAAAGTCCTGAGAAGACAGATGAGACAATTTTAAATTACTGCGATAAATTACAGCCAGACCACCACCGCGGCCAGTGCTGCGGGCTCTCTGCAGATAACTGTAACCAGAAGGACAAGCTTCGTTCAGAGAACTGAACACATCCGGTGGATGCCAAGTTTCTGTAAGACACATGAGGTCTAAGTTCTTCTCCAGAATGTGATCATGAATTAAACATGATTTGTTGGATAGTGACGGCACATTGAAAAGTTCTAATTTAATACCAGTTGGAATAGGACCTTTTTGAACCGGTTTAAGCAGACTGAAGTCCACTCCACGTTTTCCTTGCCACTGTAGTGGACCTACCCAGGGTCAAACTAAGGTTTTTGAACTGTCCAGTGATGACCTTTACTGACCTCTCAGTAAAGCAAGAAATTTACCACAAAATCATTCCATTAGTTGTAATCTGAGAATATAGTCATCAAAAGACCCTGATGCATGCTCAATAATCCAGGTAGAAAAATCTAAAAAAGCTAAGTCTGGTCCTCTGGACATTCAAAAAACAAAAAAACAAAACAAAGCAAAAAATTGTAGAAACGTTTCGTCTTTCGTCCGAAAGACTTCCTCAGTCTGAGGTGCTGGGTTCAGCTCAGTCTTATAAATAGCACCCTCTCACAGTGTTACACAACCAGTTGGCTGATGACAGCCTGAAACCAGCTGCTCACATGATCAAGGAGGACCATCAGCCTAACAATGGATCGTTAGCACCCTGATGGTTGTTTGCTATTCACAGAGGGCTGAGTGATACCAGCAATCACAGCATTGTAGGAGGGGGACAGTTGAACTCGGAGGCCTCCACCCCTGTTTAATGATGGGCGGTTTCTTTTCACAAAGAGTCATCAAAAGAGACTATTTCTATCTTTGATTTTATTCTAATGTAATCAAAAGGATAACTTTTGTCATTTTCATGATATATGTTATATGCTGTTATTCTTTAAATGTGAAACATCAATGTGTCATTTCTGCAAGTGAAAAGGTGTCAAAGTTCAGCTAAAATGTCAAACTGACTTACACTGAAATTGTTTTTGTCGAGTTTAAGCTAAAACTCTCATCTAGCGTCTGAAAGTCTCTCACTCAGATACTTTTCCTAAACAATTTCCTTCTCTGCGCTGAATTTCACCTTGAATAGTGATAACAAGTGGACCAATGAAAAAGAGACAAGTTTCTCTCCTCTCTAATTCTCTTTTAAGTTCTAACTTTTGCGGAAACGCTTCAGAGTTTGGGGGAACTTCAAAGAGATGTGAACCTTTCCCAAAGAGCTGGGGTACGTTTGGTCAAGAGCTAACGACCTTCGTCTTCCAGCTGGGACTGATAACTTGCTGTTATGAGTCCACTTCGAATGAGCGTAAGCTCAAAACTTTGTTATTCCTTCCTGGAATAATTTATCTTGAGCCAAAAAACCACGATTGCCACGGCTTCTGCCGACGAAAGCGAGTATCACCGACACCGACAAGGTAAACACGTCTGGAGTCCAGCTTGGACTTGCGGGACCGACGACTCGTCAGTCCAAAGCTGATCACAGCTCTTTACCAGAACCAAGGCGGACGTCTTAAGGTAAAGGAGCCGCTGTTTGCTTGCTGGAGGTGTGATGATATCTTAGCTGGACGCGTACGGAAGAGTGTCATCTGGTTTCATAAATGCAAGATAAACTTCCTCTCTTAACCTCCCAATTCTTCTTAAATCTTTCCTCCTATTCTTTTGCCTCTCAATCTAAGCTGGAAACTATTTTAAGCTGAAGAGCCCACAGACTAAATATGTTAACATCTAGTATTGAAGTCTGTTGTGTTAAATTTAAGTGTGCTGACGTAGTAAATTGAAAGAAAGTGAAATCATGTCAATCAAGTGTAATGGTGTTAATTTAGTTGATTTATTTTAAATAAATGGTAGTGTCGCCTGGCATACCAACTAAGTTAACGTCTTTGTCACTTAATGGCCTTGTTTATTTATCCATCATAAAGATCACAGAAATATTGGGTAAACTGAAAAAGAAAAGAATCCGTGAAATTACTATTCAATCTGAATAAGTAAATTAATTAAGGATAAAGAGGTCAGCTTAATACTGACCCCTGTTAAAATCCTTTAGTTACATCTGGGTGGCACTATATGTGTTTAAAGACACAATATATGGTCTCCCTCATGTTTCCTTCACCACTTTGTGATTTTAACTAATCATCACATTTTTTACTCTTTTAAATAAATTATTTTTCACATATTTCATCATTGCTTCTTTCAAGAGCTCCACACCTGAAAATGCCTCATGAGCAGGGGTCTGCAACCTGCGGTTCAGGAGCCACATGCAGCTCTTTGGTTCCTCTGCAGCGGTTCTTTCAAGCTTTGGCCAAAACTGACATAAAACTGAATTTAATTGGTTCTTATAACAACTGGAAGGGTTAGTTTTAGCAGTTTTCCTACATTACAAGGAGTAAAACCTACTTTCACTTTATGCTTTATTTCTTTTAAGTAGGATACTTAATTTTTCTACAGTTAAAAAAAAAAAATCACATAGGCCTGCATAGTTTATCGTTTTAGTTTTTAGAAACTGGGCAAAACTATATTAATTTTTCCTTCTTTACAAGAATCTTGTCTTTTATTTTATCTTAAAATGTAAAAATATCAGTAAATGTTAAAAATCATTAGACATTTTTAGTTTTATAAAGTCATTCCTGCTGGCCAGAAAAACGTCCTCCAACAAACTTAAAGTGGTCCGTGGGCCACCAGTTGAAAATCCCAGTTGCAGCAGGTGTTGTGGCTCCGGTCACGTTTAATTTAGTGAACAAAGGAGCAGAAATGGCTCTTTGGATCGAAAAGGTTGCAGACCCCTGCTCATGACATCTGCCTGCTCAAAGCTGCTCTGACATTCTTCTGTCTGTTATGAGCCACCAGGGGGCTAGTTAGCATTGAAGCTAACATGTTAGCTGATGAACTGTTGCTCCTCGTTGTGTTTTGCTGTCACCACCCCGGGGCACCTCATGTGATCCCTGCGGGCACCACGTTGGTGACCCCTGATTTATTATATGTGTTGTGCAATATTGGCTTATAGTTATGCAAGGTACATCAACATACATTGTACATAAAAAGAATCCTTAATACATTTGAAGATAATTATATGTTTTGCATTTTTGTATTGGGTAGATCATTTTGACTTGGTTGTTTTATAAGTAGCTCGCATGATGAAAAAGTGTGAGCACCCCTGATGTACAATGTAAACAAAGATAGAATGTAATGATTTCCAACTCATATCATGTCAAATTTAATTTACAACAGAACATAGAAAACATCAAATGTATAACTTTAAAAAAGTAAGGTAACCAAATCACAAAGGAAACAGCTGGCTCATTTTACGTCTATTTAGGTTAATTGGCAACAAAAGTATTTCAGAGAGGCAGAATCTCTTTAAGAGACAGAAGACATAAAAACCCTGCAATTCAAAATACAGAAACAATTTCAGAACAATGTTCCTAAAAACAAACAAATATCAACAACCATCAAAATCAACAACAACAACAACAACAACAACAACAAAATGTAAATACAATACCACTAGAGCAGGGGTACTCATTACGTAGATCGCGATCTACTGGTAGATCTCTGAGGCAGTACTGGTAGATCGCAGCATGACATTAAAAAAATAATTGTCTGTTCAGTGCTTTGAGATTACAGTACTTCGTTTGTGAATTGACGCTATACAAATAAACTGAATTGAATTGAATCTTAGAACATCTTTACTCAGCAAACACAACAGTTTAGGCCAAAATAATAATAACAATACAGTAATGAATTTAATTTATAACGCACTTTTCATTAATGAAAATCTCAAAGTGCTAAAATACTATAATTTTAAAGCCACAGTACTATAGTTCATAATTTCTTATCTGGCAACCCGACTGACATGAAAACTACAGCATTTTTCATGTAAAACAGCTTATTTTTTTGTTTATTACCCCCAATAAACATTGAAAAATCACTAATGTTGCCACAGGTTGTTTTCATGTAAACGGGGCCTTGTAGTAGGTAGATCACTTTGACTTGATCATTTCAAAAATAGCTTGCATGCTGAAAAAGTCTGAACACCCCTGCACTAGAGTGTCCAACCAAGTCTATCTTTTTTGCTTGTCCTTAGCTTGGGTAAAAGGTGAGCAATGTGTCAGGAAGGGCAACCGTCATTAAACACATTTGCCAAAACAGACATGCAAATTTGTCCAATCTATACTATACCGAATTGGTTGGCCAAGTTAACAACCACCACTGGTGCTGTTGACACAGAGGCTGCAGCTGGAAATTGTGCTACTGTTAGTTGAAAACAAGCAAAGTTGGAGAGCTGCCCAATATAATGCAGAGAAGAAGGTAGATGTATTTTGAGTGCATGAGACTAAGTGGAAGGGCAGCAAGGCTTACATAACCGCTCAACATTTTTGGGGATTGAAGTTGAACAACGAATAGCTTGGATTGTCTTGAAGTGGAATCAGACTTTAAGAATAATTGACTTAAACTGGGGCGGTACTGCAGTACAGTTAGAGCTGTTGCCTCACAGTGAGAAGGTTGTAATAGTAATTTAAACTTCATGTTAGGGGTGGGCGGATCAATCCAAATATCGATAATATTGATACCAGCACGGTTATTGATTTTGATCAATCGATATTTAGCTTCAGTTTCTCTCCTGTACGCACTCTGCAGTTTCATCAAAGATGGAGCCGACTGTGTAAGTGCTGCTCCTGTCACAGCACAGAGCAACATTGCAAAGGCAGGCAAGGCCCACAGAGAGGCTTCTGGGAAAATGTATTTGAACTCAAGGCTTTGGAGGTTGTTTTGTTATTTAGACTTTATTTATTGTATTTTCACCAATTATTTTTGATTTGTAAGTATTTTTCAAACCCAGAAAAAAATTCACTTAAGAGGATACATATTTTTTTTTTTTTTATATCCTAAATATATTTTACTGCTTTATAACATTTGTTGTAGTGTGATAAGTTTGTACAGTATGTTTATTTAAGAAAAAAATCAGAAAAGGAAGGAGTGCAATAAGAGACAATATTTATTTAATTAATCACATTTTCTGAACACGTTTTAATTTATTCTTGAGTGATCATTTTGTGCACTTTGTTTAAGGAAAAAAAATCCAGCCATCACAAAGTAAGGGGAAATAAATAGTTTTGTTACTCTTTTTTTTTTTCAGAAAAAAAAAAACTTTTAATATAATAAAGCATTTTTTAAATTTACTTACAAAGTATAAACTTTGTCTAGTTCTATCCTGGGTTTTAACTAATAAATGATCCAAATGAAAAACACAAAACACTTAAGCGTCATCAAAATTCACCGTAATTATTAAAAGTATTTTGTCAGTATCAATATCAGCGATATTGGACCTGTATTTACTTGGTATCGATCAATACCAAATTTTGCAGTGTTACACACCACTACTTCATGTTATGTTCTACTGTTGTTTTGAATACATGGATGATTTTGTCTTTGGGTAGCCTGCTTTAAATATTTGTGTGGGTATAACTTACTTTTAAAACTTTTAAAAATTAACTACTTTCCCTAAATAAACATATGATCAGCAAGCTATGCAGATATCACATTGACGAGGCTAGCCTGTATAAATAAAGGTTGAATGAAATATAGGATCTTGAGTTTCATGGTGACTGAACTTTATACTTTAGAAAATAAGTCAAAAGTAAGTTTAGCTAATTTTGCCATGTAGCAACAAAAGTTTAACGTGTAAATGGGCGTGGCTTATAAAATGTGATTTAGGAGACTCCAGAGATTATAGAGATATGTCTAAAAATGATGTGAAAAAATAAAAGTAACCAAAGTCCATATACCTCAATGATAGCGCCCCCTTTAGGCAGACTCGGCTGAGTACGTTTCTGGTTCGCATGCAAAGGCTATAGTTGCTACCGCTTTACATTCATCTCATTCGGCGAATGCTGCAGCATAACTTTTATTGACAGATAAAAAATAAAATAAAATAAATGAAACAGAACAAATGCAACATGGTTCCATGCTCTGCTGAATGCATGGAAACACTGTGTTCCCTAAAATGTTACTTGTTTGAAATGCAAGCAGCCCTCACCTCGGCCACAGGCACTCCCTCTGGGGGACGGCAGTGCAGCATGATCATGCCATTCAGAGGCACTTCGGTGCCTAGAGGGTCCTGCTCAAAGTTCTTCCTCAGGTCTAACAAAAGACAAGAAAGCGTCCACATTAAAGAACAACTAAAAAAGCCAATTTCAATTTGCTACACTCATGACTTCCAATATAGAGCCAACCATACATATAATTAAGTTCATCATACCACATGTTTCATGATTCCCCCAACCCCCGGATCAAAGCGATGTAAAATTGCTTACATGCAATGCGGACGGTGGCCTTGCGGCTCTTGGAGGTTCCCAAGTGACTCCAGGCCACACACAGACACCAGTAATCCTCTGGACCATGGAAGTCCTCTACCTGCTGACGTGACACGTTGATCATCACTTCACGAATCTTCAGCCCTGCAGAAAAAAAAGAAAAAAAAAGGATGGTTGCTCAGATTAGCCCAAATGATTTCATTATACGGCAGGGCTGATGAGACAAGGAGATGAAGATACACAGAGACAAGCTGATGAGTGAATTTTGAATTTGATGAGATTATCGGCTGTAAACAGATCTGCCATTTGTCAAGAGGAAATTGGGGAGAGACGGCTTGTCAAAGTGCATACATTTCAAATAATTATTTGGACAACAGTTGTGCTCTTTCATACGGCACAGATACACAGCTGTCCAGTTCGTTCTGAATATCAAAACCCTTGTCATTAGTGTACTTTTGAAAGTTTCAGTCCGACAAACAAATTACCAGTCATTTAATTTTTTTTCTTTTTTGCCATACAAATAATTTTAAACCTTCATATTCTCTTTTACTGATGACAATCAATGCAGAAATGGCACCGACTTGTTTTGAGCAGAATCATTAACTGAAAGGCGGATTCCTCTCCGCTTCTCATTGTTGTAAAGGAGAGCGCAATTACTCATTTCTTTCTTTGAAAACATCCAAAGAGCTTATAATTTATGCTAAGGGGGAGAGAGACAAGCAAAACATCAGTGGCATGCTGCATTAGTACACAAACACACTTACTGACAATCAAAATGAATATCTGCAGCAGAACTTTGACTTCGTGCCACACAGGTCATTTGCTAATATCTGCATATTGTCTGTGATAGAGTCCATAATGAGCCAGGCATGAGACAAGCATTCTCCAGCAAAATTAAAGGTATTTTAAAAGGCTGGAGCTTCACTTATGCCTGACGATGTACAAAAGATGACAGGCTTGGGCCATTAATGTGCTGCATAATAGGGGTTGTTTCATTGGTATGGAGGGAAATAACAGCCTTCACCAAATGTCCCTGATTGTCTGTGAAAAAGCTGAAATTCACTCAGCCAAGATGAATAGATTATTTTAATATTTTAGTACATAGTTATGAAGAGCTCATATTTGGTGTCTGGTGTCAAAACTCATCATTCCGCACAAAATGTAACTCGTTTTGCACAGTGGGGGGCGGGTAGGACATACATATCCACTCTGATGAAATTAAAACATTATTCTTTAGAGTAGGTGGTAAAGTGATGTGTTTGCATCGCGTTGTAGTCAGATCACGTCCCCCAGAAGCTACAGCTGGTTATGTCACGCTTTCCTAATTTTAACTGATTTTTTCCCCATGTCTCCAAGTCATGTCACACGTGTCTGTTGTGTTTAAATGTTGTTTATAAATAAACTTGATTTAACAGGTCATGACAGGAGCCAGATCTGCTTTTCTTTGACAAGGAACCACCGTCTTTTTCTTTTTAGAGAGGAAGATCAGCCCCAAAAGATGCAAACCATTATCCGTTCCAATCTTCGGTGTACATTAACAGTATTAAAATATAAAAGTGTTGTTTATTGCATTTATAATTTCAACTTTTATTGACCCAGGCAAATCCCACTGACATCACAAATCTCTTTTGCAAGGGAGGTCTGGGCCTGAAGGCAGGCTCAGCATGCACGTTTCAGACTGTGGGAGGAAACCGGAGTACTCGGAGAAAACACACACATGCACGGAGAGAAAATACAAACCCCACCCAGACAGGTAGGTCCCTGGACGGGTTTCAATCGGGCAATCTTCTCGTTGAGAGGCTGCAGCTCTAACAACTGCACCACCGTGTCACCAGACATAAAACGACAACATAAAATGAGTATAATTTAATGCACATGTGACAAGTCCAAGGCCAGACCCACGTCTTTTTTTTTGTGGTCTGCATGAGCTTAAAAGGTTTGGTTGTTGTGTAATAAATGTCAAAAGGGTGCAGTGACAACAAACTACATTTCCCATAATGCATGCCAATTAAGTTACCCACAAAGTAACAGCATCCCACTACTGGATTGCATTTTTTCCACATCAATATCATTTTTCTGAAGAAGTGGAATTGAGAAATCTAAACAATGATCCCAACATCTACAGGAAGAGAAAAATTGATGCAGATGGAGGCTCTTTCAAGAAATATGGGAAGACAAATTTATGTTTGTGCTTCAAGGAGAGAAGCCAGTATGTCTTTTGTGTTATGAGGCAGTGGTGGTCGTCAAAGCGTACAATCTACGTCGGCATTTTGACACTAAACATCGAGCTAAGTATGCCAAAGTGAGCCTTCAAGCCTAATGTTATTTTGAGTTTATTATACTTATTAAATGTCTTTTATTACAGACATTTTAATTGAGCGCACTTGAATATAAGCCACGCCCGCTGAATTAAAAAATAAAATTAAAATTAACATAAATAGGCTGCACTTGTCTATAAGCCGTGGGTGTTCACGTTGTAACATGAGGTATTTACACAGAAAAAAAATAAAATAAAAATTTTACATGTAACATGCACAAATATAGTAAATGTTGTTTTTTTTTTTTTTCGAACAGTGTAGAGCTGATAAAAAAAATACAGTAGTCTACCAGGAAGTCATTGATTGCTACCCTCCAAGAGAGGTGTATTTTTTTTTTCCAACCTTTATTCAGACAGAGGTTGAAAAAAAAAATGAGCAGCTATGTGAGCGCTTGGGTGTGACGAAGCTAAATGATTTGGTGACATGAAGCTCTTTAGCCTATCAAAAAAAAAAAAATCCATAAATCAGTTGCAGCATTGTAGAAGTCGCATGCAGTGTTCAAAGCGTGTGAAAAAAAGTTGCGTCTTATAGTCCAAAACTTGTGGTATATTAAATTTGCAGCAATGTATTTGGGATTGCATATTTATGTGTTTATGCAGGCAAATATTTTTATAATAACACCATCTGTCATTAGTTGGATGTATGACCCTTGTCAGACTGTGTGCAGCCATTAGTTTTTTGTAAAATGCTACACCTGTTACATGTTCTTAGAAGCTCACAATTATTGGTTGGACCATTATTCTGCCCCTCTTAACTATGACAAAAAAGTTTTGAACAAAGTTGATGTCTTAACTTGTTATTTTTCCTTATTCACTTAGAAAGTTTGATAATTGATTTATGGAGTAATGTGGGTTTCATAACCCGACAAATTTAAAGGTTTTATGTTATAACAGAGCAACAAGCAGTCATATTTTTCTACATCTATGCAAACATATGTAATATTTGTAAGTTGAGTAAGTAAAAAAATCAGAGTTTATTTAACATTAAGTGCTAGTTGCATTTATTTCGCATTACATTTAGTTAAATAATAAATTTAGCTACATTTACTGTCTTACAGTTACATCTGGCCCTTTGAGGGCAACCATTATGCTTATGTGGCCCTCAGTGGAAATTAGTTGGACACTCGTGGTTTAATGTTTATTTTACCAAGGGACTACACATGTTGTATGTTGGTACAAATAAGAATATTGAACTTCTGACTAATTCACAAAGCTTCTACAAAAATAAATAAATAAAATAAACCTACCTACCTACCTACCTACCTACCTACCTACCTACCTACCTACCTACCTACCTACCTACCTACCTACCTACCTACCTACCTACCTACCTACCTACCTACCTACCTACCTACCTACCTACCTACCTACCTACCTACCTACCTACCTACCTACCTACCTACCTACCTACCTACCTGTGATCTTTCAATTTACATGTATGTGTTACAAACCCCCAGGTGTGATGTGTTGTTTTGTCAATTTAAATAGAATGGGCATGTTAGGTATTTTGTGGTGTTATTTCAGTTTCCAATTTCATATGTTGGTGCGTGGCTTGTATAAAACTTCTCGTTCTCACAGCTTCCATTCATTCAGAATTGAAAAAGACTTCTGGACAGAAGTCGAAACGTTTTCTGCAACAAATAAAGTCCAGTTGATCCTGTATTGAACGCCTTTTTTGATCTTACTAAAACTAACTAACTAACTAACTAACTAACTAACTAACTAACTAACTAACTAACTAACTAACTAACTAACTAACTAACTAACTAACTAACTAACTAACTAACTAACTAACTAGGAGCCACACTCTGAGGCCACATACACTCCACCCATCTTTCATACAACTGTACAGAATATAATTGCTCTGTACTTTAGTGCAATGACAATAAATCTTATTCTGATTATGATTATGAAACTAACTAACTAACTAACTAACTAACTAACTAACTAACTAACTAACTAACTAACTAACTAACTAACTAACTAACTAACTAACTAACTAACTAACTAACTAACTAACTAACTAGGAGCCACGCTCTGATGCCACGTACACTCCACCCATCTTTCATACAACTGTACAGAATATAATTGCTCTGTACTTTAGTGCAATGACAATAAATCTCATTCTGTTTCTGATTATGAAACTAACTAACTAACTAACTAACTAACTAACTAACTAACTAACTAACTAACTAACTAACTAACTAACTAACTAACTAACTAACTAACTAGGAGCCACGCTCTGATGCCACGTACACTCCACCCATCTTTCATACAACTGTACAGAATATAATTGCTCTGTACTTTAGTGCAATGACAATAAATCTTATTCTGATTCTGAAACTAACTAACTAACTAACTAACTAACTAACTAACTAACTAACTAACTAGGAGCCACGCTCTGATGCCACGTACACTCCGCCCATCTTTCATACAACTGTACAGAATATAATTGCTCTGTACAATGACAATAAATCTTATTCTGATTCTGATTATGAAACTAACTAACTAACTAACTAAATAACTAACTAACTAACTAGGAGCCACACTCTGATGCCACGTACACTCCGCCCATCTTTCATACAACTGTACAGAATATAATTGCTCTGTACAATGACAATAAATCTTATTCTGATTATGATTATGATTATGAAACTAACTAACTAACTAACTAACTAACTAACTAACTAACTAACTAACTAACTAACTAACTAACCAAACAGCACATGTAGAAACAGACACTGCATGTTCACATTTAAATGAGGTATTATTTATATATTTATTATTGAGGAATTGTGAATTATTCAGGAGTACACAGAAGCAACTAAAAGCCAACATAAGAAACAGCAAGGGGGTGTACAAGAAGAAGCTGGAGAGCAAGCTGCAGCAGAACAACATCAGAGAGGTGTGGTCAGGGATGAAAAAGATCACAGACTTCCAGCAGAAGGAGGATCAGAAGGATGGAAGCCTGGACAGAGCCAATGAACTGAACAAGCTCAGCATCCTCCTCCCTTGTCACAAGCCAAACAGACATACCACCTTCCTTTGACCCAAAGCTGTCCTGTCACACCTCGAATGTTGTATCTACCGCCTCAGTCATGGACACTTCTTCTTCTACATGTTGGTCTTCAACCAAATCAGAAGATGCTGATACCTCCTTTGCCTCCCCCCCTCTGCGTCTCTAGAAGTCAGGTGAGGAAGCAGCTGGAGAGACTGAATCGGAATAAAGCTGCAGGTCCAGATGGTGTCAGTCCCAGAGTCCTGGAAGTCTGTGCAAATCAGCTCTGTGGGGTTCTGCAGCACCTCTTCAACCTTAGTCTGACCCTGGNAAAGATTTACCTGACTAAATAAAGGTTGAATGAGCAAAGAAGTCATTCAGTTCATTCAGCGTGGAGGTTGTGCTGTCACAGGTCTGGGGGGATGGTTTGTAGTTAGTGATGGTCTGTATTCCCTGCCACAGACTCCGTGTGTCCTTGCTGTCCTTGAAGCGGTGAGCTATTTTCCTGGAATACTGCTTCTTGGCCTTTCTGATGCCCCGGGCCAGGTTGTTTCTGGCTGTCCTCAGGCCCACCTGATCTCCCGCTGTGAAGGCAGCATTCCTGGCTCTCAGGAGTCTGTAAACCTCTGCTGTCAGCCATGGCTTCTGATTTGCCCGAACAGTGATGGTCTTGATGTTGGTAACATCATCAATGCATTTTGTGATGTATGAGCATACAGTGTCTGAGTACTCCTGGAGACATGTGTTGTTGTTTGTGGTAGCAGCTTCCTTGAACATGCTCCAATCTGTGGTGTCAAAACAGTCCTGGAGTGCCTCTGAAGACCCCTCTGGCCACACTCGTATCTGCTTGCGAAGGGTTGTGTGTCTAACCAGGTGGTCAGTATCTCAGGAGCACCACAGAGGACTGTACTCTCACCACTCCTTTTCACTCTGTACACCTCAGATTTCCAGTACAAAACAGACTCCGGTCGTCTGCATAAATATTCAGATGACACTGCAGTGGTCGGGTGTGTCAGAGATGGACAAGAAGCTGAGTACAGGGAACTGGTGGACCGCTTTGTGGCGTGGTGTAGAAACAATCATCTCATCTTGAATATGAAAAAACAAAGGAGATGATTGTAGAGTTCATGAGAAACAGGGACAGGTCCAACCCTATTTCCATCATGTGAGAAGAAGTGGAGGTGGTGGAGAAGTATTGGGGTTCACCTGGACAACAGACTGGACTGGAGATGCAACAGTGAAGCATCTACAAGAAGGGACAGAGCAGACTGTACTTCTTGATGAAGCTGAAGTCCTTCAGTGTTTGCAGCAAGATGCTGCATACAGTATCTTCTATAAGTCTGTTGTAGAGAGCGCTATCTCTTCTGCCATCATCTGCTGGGGGAGCAGCACCAGAGCAAGTGACCTAAAAAAGATCAACAATCTCATAAAAAAGGCTGGCTCAGTTCTGGGGACTCGTCTAGAACCTTTGGAGATGATTTTACAAAGAAGGATTCTTCATCAAATGAAGAACATTATAGACAACCCTCAGCATCCTCTTCATCAGACTGTCATACAACAACCGAGTGTCTTCAGTCAGAGGCTTCTTCATATCGGTTGTAGGACAGATCGCTACAAGAGATCCTTCCTGCCCACAGCCATCAACATCTAGAACAACTCTTTAATGAACCAGGATGATGAGTTACAACATTTAATTTCCCTCTGGGATTAATAACGCATTTTTTAATTGAATTGAACTCCTCGATATCTAAAAGAGGATGTGATGAGTCTCTGAAACAAAGAACCTCTGAAACAGGAAGAGCTCATTTTTTGTACAATGAGCACGTCTTCTCTGCGTTGGTCAGGCTGAAGCAGAAACTATTCCTGACAGTGTACCAGGTCTTCATTCATGTTCCTGAGCTGCTTAATCCTCTTTGACGTGGCTGGGTGGGGCTGCTGGAGATCCCTAAGTGACTGGGCAAAGGGCAGGAGACGGGTTAGCTGTCCGAGGCAGTGCTGGGTGCACGCCTGAAACCAACAGAGTCTTCAGCGGTCAACACAAACTGCTGACGAACACGATGGCCACAATGATTCAGCTGCTTGGATCTGAAACAGCATGAAACAGCATGAAACAGCATGAAACAGCACCTCTGGTTAGTGAAGCTCAGAACAACCAACAAACAGCCACTCTGCCTACAGAGAGTCAGAGTCTTAATGGAGTGTAATCTGTCGACAACAAATAATGTGTAGCTGGCACAGACTAGACAGAAAAAAGCTTCTTTTTTTTTTCAAACAAAAACACCTCCTGGACTCAAGATCTAAGTGCACAGAGACAACCGTAACATAAATGATCCATCCACCCATTAAATCAGCTTGTTCTGAATTCAGCTCAACTCCCTCTTCACCACAACGAACCGGTACAGAGTTCACAATACTGCAGACGTTGTACCAATTCATCTGTCAAATCTCACGCTCCATTCTTCCCTCATTTGTGAACAAAAAACCCAGAGACACTTGAACTCCTCCACTTGAGGCAGAACCTCACCCTCGACCTGAAGAGAACAATCCACCCTTTTCCATCTGAGGACCACGGCTTCAGGTTTGGAGGTGCCGATTCCCCTCCCATAAATTACATGTGAAACTCAAGGCCCGAGGGCCAAATGCAGCCATTGTCAAACTCTTATCTGGCCCTTAAGATGATGTTTTTAATGAAAGATATTTTTATTGCCTCTCATTTTCCATTCTCATTAAAAATCTGAGCATATTTGGCCAAATATGAAACTGAAAAAAAATGGAAATTTTCAGTTTTTTTAATTTATTTTTATGTGGAAAGAGTAATAGAGAACGTCAAATAAGACAGATGAAATTCTTGTTGAAGAGCTTGTAACCAAGAAAAAATTGTCTGTTTCTGCAGGCAGGGTCGCGTGAAGGTCATCAAGAAACTTCAGGCTTCGTTAAAAACATCTTGTAGTCAGGAACAAGCTGAATCTCATTTAACTCATGAACTGGGTCCACTGTTGGATGGGGAGCTGATGTTTAACAGTCCTAAATGATCATTTCAGTCACAGCTGACCAGATAACCACCCCCACTGGGAGTAACTGGACAGGGAGTAGGTAAATCTTTTGAAAGAGCCTTTTTATATTTTAAAAATATTAATATTTAGTAGTATGGTTACTGTATTTTTCGGCCTATAAGTCACGTTTTTTTTGTTGCATAAATTGCATGCCGTGCGACGTATTTATGGATTTTTAATTCATATTTATAAACCAGTTTTTGGCTGAGATATGACTGTTTTCATTCATTCAGACTGAAAATATTGAACACTGCCATTTTCAGCGGCTAGATGGCACTTGAGTAGTATGGCATGCTGTTGTGTCATGTAATATGTAAAAAGTGGCTATAGCCTCCCACCTTTGTCCAGCTCGCCTGGAGCAACCGTCAAATCAGCTTATTTCACTGCACCGCCCCGATGAAATACAGCTAATTACTGAAGTGCATTTATTAAAGTGAGACTAAACCCAGGTTGAGACGGTAACTCCTCCTTCCAAAATCTCCCTGAAAATGGGCGTGTCGAGAGACAAGGAGGGGTGGAGGTAGAGTTGTGCTTTTGTTCACGCCTCCACCTGCAACAACCTAAAACAAATTAAACCTCTAGCCAACAACATACACCAAGCAACAACAAAGAATAAACATGTAGATGTATTTATCTATTCCACCCATTCCATCCAAAACCAAAGGCCTAAAAAATGAAAATGAAAATAAAAATAAAACCGCTTGTCAGGAGTGAAATGCAGCACTTCCATATAAGGTATGCACTTCTCATCTCTGCAGGGGATTGGCTCTGCTTGAACCACCTGTGTGACATCACACATGAGCAGACATGTCACACATGAGCGTTTGCACAAATAAGAAAATTAAGGTGTAATCCACCAGTTCAACCCATAGAACTACCGTAAACACATTTTTAGACCAAATATTGCCAAATATTGCCAATTTACACAGATATGCACAATTATGTGAGAATAAATAATAATAATAATAATAATGTCTATTCCTGTCATCTGCGTATGTTCCCATACACAGACGAAATTCGTCTCTGCATTTAACCCAACCACCTACCAGGTGGTGCAGTGAGCAGCCCGAAAGCGCTCGGGGAGCTGGAGAAATAGGTGTGCACTCATAGACACCCCAAGCTGGGTAGTGGCCGGGGCGCGAACCCGCGACCTTCGGATCCGTAGTCAAAAGCCCTGCCACTAGACCATCTTGGCACACAGCCATGGTGCTAGATAACATTTTAAACACATTCTAGGGAGTTTATCAGCTAAAAAAAGTTAATTTTGGGTTTAGTCGCACTTTAAATAAAAGTTCAACTGAGACACACCTTTACAATACAGGTAGTCCTCGACTTACGACGAAGATCCGTTCCTACGCAGCGTCGTAAACTGATTTTAGACGTAAGTTGGAAAATACGTACATACTGCACCATACACATGTACAGTACTGTATTGCCAAGCACTTAGCCTATCCTAACACAGTACCCTACATAATTATCAAAAAACACATACGTTTGGGAGCCATAATGAAGGGCAAAAAGAGTTACCGTAATAGCCTACTGGGATGCTGGTGACGCCGTTCTCCTCGGCCCATCCGCCGTATTCCGTATTCCGTTTACGACGTAAAACCGCATTCACAGTACAGTACAGTACAGTATTCCTGTGCCGCTGCACCGCGTACAGTACAATATTTTCCATCGCTGCACCGCTGCTTTACGACGTAAAACCGCGTTCACAGTACATTGCAGTATTCCTCCACCGCTGCACCGCGTACAGTACAATGCCGTATTCTTCCGCCGCTGCGCCACGACGTTTATGACGTAAAACTGCGTAACTCGAAATAAGGCTTTTCATAGTAAATGGGAGATGCGTCGTAACCCCAAAACGTCGTAACTCGAGACCGTCGTAACCCGAGGACTACCTGTAATATCAAGCAAACAAATATTTGTTTTAGGTGCTTATCTTGTTAAATTTCGAAGAAAGCCGCAGTGAGTCGTCCCTTTGCACATTCCTGCAGCTGCAAATCAGCTTTTGAAATGCAGCTATTTGACCGTCAAAGTGCATTTATTAAAGAAAAGTTAGACTGAGACACACCTTTAC
The DNA here is from genome assembly GCA_038048925.1 of Garcialebias charrua. Classification (NCBI taxonomy): domain Eukaryota; kingdom Metazoa; phylum Chordata; class Actinopteri; order Cyprinodontiformes; family Rivulidae; genus Garcialebias; species Garcialebias charrua. The sequence continues at coordinate 18,469 of JBBPBX010006606.1, forward strand.
TATAATTTCGAGCAAACAAATAATTGTTTTTTTTAGTGTTAATCTTGTTCAAATTCTCCCGTGCACGCTCCCACAGATGCCATTTGGCAGCCAATTTTGGCACACCGGCCCACGTTTCCTGGTTGTCAGCGGTGACGCATAATAGATGCGACGTATAAGGCGAAGCAACGTATTTATGGATTTTTCCACTTTATTAAACATATTTGGACTGATGCGACTTATTGGGCAGAAAAGACGTATGCTACTGTACTTCACAAGATGTTTCACTTGGTTAGTATTCTGTCTTTCTTCTGGTTTTAGTTTATTTTATGTGTCGATTAGGCATGTAACGAGATCTCGTTGTACGAGATCTCGCAATATTAAACTCCCGCGATATCTCTCGTTGAGAGGTAACGTTGTCTCGCGAGACGCTAATGCTAGCGCTAGCAGAGCCCCTAGCAAGTCAGCGTCACGGACAGCATGGCTTCGCCGGATGAAGTTGCTATAGAAGACGCCCCAACTACTGATGGAGGGTCCCGGTGCCGCAGACGCCTCTACATTGATGGAGGGTCCCGACGCTGCCCCGAATGTAAAGACACACGCGTAAACACCGGTGTGACCGGTGTTGCCAGATAGAGTCCCACCCACCCAAAGCACTCTTTACCCGCAAAAGTCAGAAGGAAAATCGCGGTGAACCGCCCAATCTGGCAACACTGGTGAGTGACGGCTGCAGATTCGAGAGGGTACTTGGCAGATTCAGTGCTGATGCGGATATTTATGTTCAATTTTTGGAAAGTCCTGCGTGAATATCTATTTTTTTAAACAAAGTTGAACGTTCTAAGGTCTAAGGAGATTCAATCAGTAAAATGAAGACATCAGTTGGGTTTGTAATACATGTTAAAACAGAATAAAAGCCTTTTTGCGGCATAAAACCGATCTTTGAAGTTTTCTTGAACTAATATTAAAATCTCGTCTCGTTCTCGCAAACTCTGTAATTTGTCTCGTCTCGTGAGTTTTGTGTATCGTTACACCCCTAGTGTCGATCCAATAATGTCTGCCTGGATGAAGCCAAGTGGTTAACCTCACAACGTATTGTGAAGTCAAGGTTTATTATTTATATTTTTTTTACTTACTTAGCGCTGAGGTGGTGTGAACAGTGCACCAGGAGCTTCATGCAGTGGACGGCAATAATTCCCATAATCAGGAGGCTGACAGGTCCAAGCTGGAGGCGGAAAAACAGAAAAGGGCAAAGTGAGAGGCAGAATCGTGATTTGCTTTAGGTCAGTTCTGTGAAGCGCTGTTGAGAATTAAATCTGCGCCTCAAATAAACCCAGATCATGAGAACATCAGGGGTTGAGTTTTGAGTGACATCCTCAGTTTATAAATCAAATATTTAATTAAAAATTGTCAAATCTGAGAAGCTCCATATATTAGCTTCACAAAATAGCAGTTTTAATTATTATTTTTTGGAAGGTGAAGGTGGAAGCTTCTTCATTTCTTTTGTTTTTCTCTTACTGAATAATATTGCAGTGACTTTTCAATATTTCACATCAGACAGTAGTGTCTGTGTTTCCGAAGGTAAAATGAACACCTTTATTTATTTAGTGTTATGTTCATTTATTTTGAAAGACCTCATGTTCATATGCGAGTACGACGACCAGCTGGCAACTGCACGTCAAACACAGACTGCAGCTTCTGCTGTGTGCCGTCTGTTTTCATAAATCTCTAACAAACTCAGGAGCAGAATCTAATTATTTACGTCCAGACCTTTACTGAGATGATAACGTCTCTGCTTACCACCAGCCCGGCGTTCTTTACGGCCAGAGGCAGGCCCAGCAGGCCAGTACCGATGTTCCCCTTCAACAGGTGAATCAGAGTCTGACAAAACCTGAACAAGAAAAAATACAACTAATGAGGTTTGTCTACAGCAGAAGCTGATCACAACCTGACTGATGCTGCTGAGACTCACGAGGTTCCTGTTCTTCCTCCGATCCTCTCATAGTTCCTCTGGGGTCTGGACGGTCCTGGAGGAGACGGACACAGAGCGTCCAACTCTGATGGGTTCTGGTCGGAGTAGAACGAGCCTGAGATGAGACAAAAGAGAATGAAGAGATGAAGAGTAGGCCTGTCACGATAAACAATAAATCAATTAATCGCATGATAAAATAAAATTATCGACCTCACTTTCATTCATCGGCTTTATTGTTTCTTCGTGTCTCTCTCTTTCTACTGAAGAGACTGGATGACAAAAAGTTAAACTCTGGTGCTCTTTATTGACCCCTCCCTTTCTCTTTACTCTTTAAAATCTGTTTTAACGATCCAAAAATGTTTTTTGTTTTTTCATTCATTCAACCTTTATTTTAGCCAGATAAGTCACATTGAGCCTCAAAGACTCATTTACAAGTGAGATCTGCTTAGACAGACAAAGTAATGAAATTAGACACATTAGGAGATGGAGGCGAAAAAAGGGGGGGAGACACCGAGAACGATGAGCAATGTTCATAGATGCTCTCGGGGTCACTGTAAGAGTTCTGATAAGGATGGAATAATCAACAGCTCCCTCCGATGAGATCCGTAAACAATCTCGAGGATGTCGGGGAATGGCCAGGGTCAACGCTAATGAGAATCCTAGAGTCCTGAAATGATGACAGAATGTTTATTCAGCTGGTTCACTCTGGTTGACGGTGCAGTTCCCTGATGGGCGGGGGGTGAGCGTCAGATTACATGTCCTCCAGGCAAATTCAGATAAGGTGGCCTTCGTCAGCCGGGGGAGTCAGATTCATATAACACATAGTTGTTTTGGGTAGAACATAATGACATCTACCGTGAATCTGTGTTGGTCCAAAAATGGGTCTGAAATGTCCAAATTATGTGGCCATTGTAGATAAAACCAGCAACCAGCTGAATCCAAAAAGCAGGAACCAGTTATCATAAATCCAATTAAATATGCGTCCTTAAAATCTTCAGATGACAGCAGAGATAGACACATCATCAAGTCTTCAAGTCGATGAGCGTCTCTTTAGCAAAAATGGGAGAGAGACTCCTTGATGTGACATGGGCTGTCTTTCCTTCTTTTTTTTTGTTTCTCAAAATGGTGGCTGCTCGGTGTGGTTTGAGCTCTTTAGCATGGCACTTCTCACACATAGCGTTTTTGGATCGTTAAATGCAGCCAAGTTGAGAAGCTAAGCTAACAGGCCGACCTTGGGGAAAAAAACTGTCTTGTTGAAGCTCCAAAATTCACGGTTGAAACCCGTGCCTTTGTGTAAAAAGTTGCTTTTCCCTGCAAAAAGAAGCTGAGAACTTGTTCACAGATTTTTTTTATTTATTAAAATTAAAAGCTATGTGTGAGAAGTGCTATGCTAAAGAGCTCAAACCACACCAAGCATCCACCATTTTGAGAAACAAAAAAACAAAAAAAAGAAGGAAAGACAGCCCATGTCACATCAAGAAGCCTCCCTCCCATTTTTGCTAAAGAGACGCTGCTCGCTCCCTCACTATCCATCCTTCGGTACAAACAGCCATATACTGTCATATGGTGGTCATAAAAGGTACTACACTCAAAACAAAATAACCAACATTTCTTCTTAAATTTGATATTACTAATTATTGTCAATTTTCAAACAATATTATCGTTTATCGCAATAATTTCTGAGACAATCACCCAGCAAAATTTGTTATTGTGACAGGCCTAATGAAGATAAAGACTTTTTCTAATGGTACTGGTAAGGGCGGCTGTGGCCGAGTGGTTAGAGCAGTCATCCTCCAATGCAAAAGTTGGGGGTTCGAATCCACCAGCAGTCACATGCCGAAGTGTCTCTAGGCAAGACAATGAATCCCTTGTTGCCTCTGATGTGTGCTCCATCAGTGTATGAATGTAATAAAGATGAATGTAATAAAGCTCTGATTAGTTCATATTCAATTAACTTTGTAGACATCTAGTAGAGTGCTTTATGAATGGGTAAATGAGGACACAGATTGTAGTGTAAAGTGCTTTGACTATCTCGATAAGATAGAAAGGCGCTATACAAGTACAGTCCATTTACCATGTAACACTGGGAGCACTGGACTCATGGTACTAGTGATGGTACACCTGCTCTGTGATGACAAACTGATAATCACGTAAAAATAGTTTGATAGTGTGGTTGTGTGAGGTTGGAGGAACTGAGGACGTGTTCTCTCCTCTCTTCTGGGCTTATAAAGCCGTTCTGGTCGTTTGATCAAACCTAAAATGCGGGACTAGTGATGGACCTTACTGGGTGTTCTGGGGGGGCGTGTGTGGTGGACCACTAGGGGGCTCTGCTCACACCCAGTGGACCGAAGGCATTACAGGATGTTTTATTGTGAAAGGTCCTGAGGACCGGATGTGGTATTGGATATATAAGGCGGTGTTGGGTGTTTCCCGCCAGTTTAGTAGGAGTTGATTAAAAGTGAAGATCTACATCCCGTCTCCTGTGTCGTCTCTTCACCGCCTCCTACACTGGTAGGTACACTGTACACTAGACTGTACACTGTCCCACTCCCCTCAGGACGGAGGTTGAGGAGCATCAAATGTAGAACCACTAGACTGAGGAACAGCTTCTACCCTGAGGCTGTTAGACTCATGAATAAATAAATAATAAGAATAAACACTGCAAAATATCACATCATGCTGATGCTGATCTGTTTTCTTGTTGCTGTGTTCATCTGTGACCATCTGCTCATACAGACTCATGTTCGTGCTGCTGTTTATAATGATGTTTTTCCACTACATTAGGGCTTAGTGTATTACTAGTTGATGTTTCTCTTAGTTAATTCTAGATGTTATTACTGTTTTTCTCTTGCATTTGTTGTTGGATGTAACTGGGACCTCGTGTACATAATCTCGTTTTCATCACATGTACCACATGCGGTGCAAATGACAATAAGACTCTCTGACTCTGACTCTAAAGATGCCTGTGCCAGTAGATTTACAACACTCGACTTCAGGACAGTCGTTCTGAGTAAAACTAAATATATCATGACAAGAACCAGACCGATATATCAGTTGGGCTGATATTTTAGCTCAATATAGGTTTTTGGTGACATATTACCTCTCAAATTAGCAAGCTAACGTTTCGATAACCTAGCATAGGCTATTGCCTTGTACAACTTTATCCAGAATAATAAATCTAACGTAGGGGTAAAATATAGTAACGTTATCGTTGTCGTCCTAAATAAAATGCATTATTTGTCTAAAATCTTTACTTCTCTGCAAAGAAAAAACAAAACCCTGTTGCAGTCAATATACAATACAATGTGACCGTTTAAACAATGAACAGTGAAGGTTTTTCTTTGTTTAATTTATATTGTTGTGACACACTTGAAAATGTTGTGGTGAATAGTGGGGGACAGAAAATGTGAACCACGTTAGGATGACCGTTTCCAGACGTCAGTGGTTTAAATAGGTTTAAAAAAAACTGTTTTTAGATTCTTGGGAGTGGACAAAGCTAAAAAATTCTAAGCCAATATATCGGTTATCGGCATTAGCCTTCCCTCCAAATATCGTTATCGGCGAAAGCCAAAATTTCCATATCAGTCGGGCTCTACTATATTAAGCTTAGTGTATTACAGTACTAGTTGATGCTTTTCTTAGTTAGTTCTAGATGTTATTACCGTTTTTCTCTTTCATTTGTTGTTGGATGTAACTGGGACCTTGTGTACATAATCTCGTTTTCATCTCATGTACCACATGCGGTGCAAATGACAATAAAGACTCTCTGACTCTCTGACTCTGACTCTAATCGTGATATGGACCACTTCATTTTGAGGCTTTTTAGATTAGTTGCTACAAATTCATTTTAGATTCTAGTCTGCGAGTGGTGAGCTCTGTGGCCTCCGTTCACACTTGGTGGTAAATGGCGCACCCCCAAAACATTTTGCAATCGGATATCTTTTAACTGCACAAAGTATCACCAGCTGATGTTTCTATGAGGCTCCCAGTCTGCTGCTTGTGTGGTTTGTTCTGTAGGAGGTCCTACAGTGGGCTGTGTCCATGATAAAAAGGTGTCCAGACCACCTCCGAACGTGGAAAAAGTTTTCAGTCCGTGACAACTCAAACCTGTGTCTGATCTCCATCTGGTAACTATAAAACTTTTCAGAAAACAGGTTTGAAAATGTCGGCGCCACATTTTTACTCAATATTCTGATCGTTTGCAGTAGATAACTGAATGCTGCAAGAGCATTGCACAACTAGCGTAGCTTTTATTCTGAATGTACATCTCAGTAATTTGAGCCACTTCCTCTTTTAGAATTAAGCGTTTTTCTTCATTGAATGCTTACTCATTCATTTCCTTTATTAATACACTGTACAGGCTAGTCTTGTTTAGACACAGTTGTCTCATTCGCAAGAAGACTGTTATACAAAAAGAAAATACAACCAATAAAATCAATACAATCAATACATTAGTATAAAAAGCATAAAAATATTTAAGCAAAAGCTGCTGTGACATTCACAATATTACATTTTTACTATCAACTAATTTTTATGTTATTTCAACCATTTAATTACATCAAAACGTTCAGCTCATTCAGGACATTCCTGCTGTGACTTTTAGTATTTCTGTAATTTTTACTTTTTGAAATACTTAACATTTTCTGCCGTTTTTCCCTAATTGAAAATGAATGGCGTTCATATCACATCCTTCAAACCCTTTAGCTGTTAAAAACTTTTACTGTACTGCTCATTTCAGCTGAGCTCGTCTTCTGGTTCAGCTTATTTCGGGTCATTTC
>JBBPBX010006606.1:35521-57597 GCA_038048925.1 Garcialebias charrua
TGTGTGTGTGTGTGTGTGTGTGTGTGTGTACAAAACAAGTTGTTTCATCAGCACTTTCTGGGGCGTCTTGTGACTCAGAAGAACTGAACTAATCTGGTGTCCTCTTTCTGCCATGTCTGCTCCCAAGAACTGAAGTGAATCATCTTCAAGCTAAATTTTCCAACTTACTGAAAATGTGTTTTATATGAAAATTAATTAGAGAAAAATATCCTTATGTCTATTAAATAAAATTCTAGATGTCTCTGTAGACATGCAGTTACACCCTGCAATCTGATTGTTTTACTCAACATCCTGATTAACAAAAACATGTTTATTTTGCATACAACTCATCTTTATCTTCTGCTATCAATGTTCATGATAAAACCCAATACAGTACTGTAATCACATCTGAGGCTGGACCTTGCAAATCCCTCGCATTTTGCATGTCAAACAAATGCTGTACTTTTTAATAAAAGCCATGTTGTTGAGGTTTTTGTAAACAGACTGTGGGTAGTCCTGAATATATACTGTACAAGTGATCTCAAGTTACCTCAAATGATTTTGCATTAAAAAAAACTCTATAAATGTCAGTAAATGAAAGCCCAACCTGTCCGTCCTCATGGTTCTGGTTGAGTTTAGCTGAGCCTAATTATAACATTAAATAAAATAAATTAAGTCAAATTGAGCACGAAGACTGAATTAGCATAGCTAGCTGCAGGTTCCGATGCCATCCTCTCCGTGAGTGGCAGCTCGGCCCACAAAGCTCCAGCTTACCTCGCTGTCTGGCCTCCACCTCTACCCACACTTTTATCCGGGCGACGTGACCGCAGACCTCTTATTTTCGTATCGTAGTCATATCAGGAACCAGCAAAGAGCGGCAGCCCGGGCGACGACGCGGCACAGATTGAGAGACTAGCAAAACAGACAGTTCCCCTTCAGGGGAGCGAGCGGTGTGGTCACGTGACCAGACCGAGCACGTTCGACGTTCTGTTGCCATGGAGACGGATCAAACCCGCTAGCTAGGCTGCTAGCTAGCTAGTTGAGAGAGCTGGCAAGCTAGTTAAATTAATAAATGGAGAGTCAGGGACACGGAATAACGTGCCGGAACACTGACAGTAAGTATGTGCTGCATTTTGTTATAAACATTTTGCTCAGTTAGGTTTTTTTATTTTATTTTGACAAACAGGAAGTATCGATTTGGAAGCGCTTGATTTGTACGCCGGGACGTCCAAAATGACGCACCCAGTACATTTCCAGATTAAAACTGGAAAAATAAATGATCGTAAGAAATCGTGAAACCTTTTTTTTTTTAGCAAGTTTGAAATATTGGGTTGTTTTGCTTTCACGATTTTTAGACTTGTGGGTCAAAAATGTCTCAACAGGCTCGATGACAATTTGCCTCTGTACATTTTGTGGCGTTCATGACAAACTAACATCCGGTCATAAGTTTTTCAAAATATACTTTCACATGAATTTTACATATTTTATTTTATTTATATTTTATTTACGTATACATGTAGTTACGTATTGCTAATAAATATGTAACTAATAGTTTGGGCTAATAAATAATATGCCCAAAACATTTTTTTTTTATTACTCGGGAATTTTATTCTAACCGGAAACAGAATTATGGCTTTTATTGTGGTCAGCTAGGGGGAAAAAGTGAACATTTTTTTGAGATTTCTGAGACTTCTGCGCTATTCAGTGTCAGTTAAAAACAAAAGTTCACAGCTGGCCTTATCGCCAAGTCCGACACGTCACTGGAAACATGCCTGTGAGTTTTTCACAATTCAATTTTTGTTGTATTTGTTAAAGTTTAGCTAAAGTGCTTAGCGATAGCATTTTAGCTAAGCCTTCAGTACTGTATCGTATGTCTGATAACTGAAAAGTCTTACTATGACTATGAGTCATAGTAGGCCATGATTCTGGTAAATGATTAATAATAACAAGTTGGTGAAGACGTCTCTGTATTAAAAAGGGTAGTTATATTAAAATTCGCGATTGCTTTGACTCCAGGCTCATGAAAGCATTTCTACACATAGGTGATCCAATTTAATTTAAAATGTACAGTATAATACTGTAAACAGTGACATCTGTTTGTAACAGAGGCACGAGTTTGATGTGGAGATGAAATGTACTGGATGTTCAGACGCTCTTACCAGAGTCCTCAACAAGCTGGGAGGTAAAACAGACACATTCTTTCAGTCTTGTTTGCTTTGAAAACCCTCTTTGTTGATTTTACTGGCAGTCATGAGGAATAAACTTCTTCATTCTTATTTGTTTGATAATAATTCCACAAGGCTCTGTACTTGGACCAAAGTTGTTTATTTTATATGTAAATGATTTAGTGGAGGTGTCCAGAATCCTTAAATGTGTTCTTTTTGCTGATGATACCACTTTCTTTTATTTGGGTAAAGACTTGGAACAGATGTTTGAGTTGATGAAGATGGAGATTGTCAAAATACAAACTTGGTTTAAATTAAACAAGTTATCATTAAACCTTGATAAAAATAATTACATGATATTTAATAATAATAATAATAATAAATTCAATTTATACCGCACTTTTCATTAATAAAAATCTCAAAGTGCTACAACAATAAAACAAGTGATAAAATCAAATAAAATCAATAATGGTATCAACTAAGATTAAAGACAGAATCATGTGGAGGCAGAATAGGCCTGCTTAAAAAATAAATAAATAAATAAATAAATAAATAAAACAAGTGATAAAATCAAGTAAAATCAATAATACTATCAACCAAGATCAAAGATAAAATCATGCGGAGGCAGAATAGGCTTGCTTAAAAAGAAAAGTCTTTAAACCGCTTTTAAAGTCAACCAGTGACTGTGGAGCTCTCAGGCAGTCAGGGAGGGAGTTCCATAGGCGGGGGGCAGCCACACAGAATGCCCTGTCTCCCATGGTCCTTAATTTGGTTCGTGGAATGTGAAGTAGATTACTGTTCTGTGATCGTAGAGACCGGGTGGATGAATATGGTGCAAGAATGTCCTTTAGATAGTCAGGTGAAGTTCCGTGTAAGCATTTAGTAATAAAAAGAAAACTGTTGATGCTACTTTCAAAATTGATGGTGTTGAGATATGCAGAGTAAGTGAGGTGAAGTTTGTGGGTGTAATTATTGATGATAAACTGTCATGGAAACGGAACATAAATTCTGTAAAAACAAAAATATCTAAATCCACTGCAGTTCTGTACAAAGTTAAGGACTTATTGAATGATAAAGCCCTGGATTTGCTGTAAAATACAATCATAGTCCCACATTTAATCTAGTGTGTTGATGTTTGGGGAAAAGTGTGTAAAACTATAACAAAGCCTATTTTTACTTTACAGAAAAGAGCTGTAAGAATTATCACAAGAAAGCATTATTGTCATCCATCAAGTATATTATTTTACCTACTGAAATTACTGAAGTTTTATGATTTGGTGGCCTATATTTTGTTAGTTATATATAAAGCTCAGAACAACACACTACCTTCAAACATTCAAATGCATTTTGTAAAAAGGAAATGTCGCTACGACAATCTCAAGGCAATCAACATTTTTGTAAAACCACAGTACAGAACCAGTTTAAAGGGTCGGTCTACTTTAATACAGGGAATAGGTCTGTGGAATATGTCGTTGCTTATATTTAAGAAAATGATTAAGACTAAATTGTTGAAAAGAAACATATAAATTAGTTTAATATGAAATGTACTAAAAACGGAAAATTGTGATGAGTTGTTCGTTTCGTTATGTTATTTATAGATGATTATTGTTTGAATTGATTTGTTTTAAAGAAGGGGCAGATATGATACGATTTTTTTCTTCTTCTGCTGCCTTTCATTTTATGTTTTGTTTTTCATGTACAGTAGTCTGTAAAATTGTTTTGTATTTTAAATCTGAAATTAATAAATTACTAAAATAAAAAAAGAATAATACCATTGCTGGTTGTTCATGCCCTTTAAATATTTATTTGACACACTTTTACCAATTATTTTAGCTATGCAAGATGAGCTTTATCTGAGAAATTCAGTTACAACAGATTAAAAATAGCAAATACCAGCATGTGACGCTGTGTTTAAATTAACTAAATCATTATTAACATTTCAATTATTTTTTTTGTTTGCTTCAAGTGTTTATGAACAGAGTTGAGAGGAAAAATAGGTTTGTGTAAGGCATGGGTGTCTAATCCTTGTCCTCGATACACAAACCTGAATGTTTTAGATGTTTCTCTGCTCCAACACATCTGTTTTTAATAATGGGTGATTAAAAGGTTTCAGCAGAACATGAAAAGGTAATTCAACCATTGAATCAGGTGTGTTGGAGCAAGAAAACCTCTATAACATGTAGGATGGTGACCCTCAAGGACCAGGATTGGGCATCCCTGGTGTAAGGAAACAGCATCAGAACAGACGAGGAAGAGGAGGATGACAGAGGTGTACAAGACAGGAAGTTATTTTATCACCAACCATCAGAAGACGAGCAAAAAGTTAGTATTTTACTGTCGCTGCCAACAATAAAGATGTTATAATGCATTAATTAATGTCGTCAAAGCAATGCAAACTACTGATTATCACAAATGTATTCAACAATTTCATTACAGTAATTGTTGTCTCATTGGGTACACTGCACCCCTGAGATTTATAGTTATATCATTCCAAAGTTATTGATAACTATGAGATAAGCTCTAAAATTATTTGAAATGTACAGAATGTTTACTTATTTACTTGTAAAAAAAAAAAAAAGTAGTTTATGGGTAAATTTATTTATTTGTGAGCTGAACATTTTGATTGAAATCCTAAACTGGGTAACTGGGTACTAGACTTCTTAACAAACAGACCACAGTCCGTGAAGATCCACAACTTCTCCTCCTCCACCATCACCCTCAGCACTGGCTCTCCTCAGGGATGTGTGCTGAGCCCTCTTCTGTTCACTCTGCTCACATATGATTGTACAGCCACACATCCAGGCTGTCATATTGTTAAGTTTGCAGATGATACAGCTGTGGTGGGATGCATCACAGATAATGATGAATCCAGCTACAGACAGGAGGTGGAACATCTGGAGAGCTGGTGCAAAGAGAACAACCTTCACATGAATGTGAAGAAGACGAAGGAGATGATTGTGGACTTCAGAAGGAACAAACACACCCACACCCCACTGTATATAGGTGGATCTGCGGTGGAGGTGGTCTCCAGCTACAAGTACCTGGGTGTACACTTGAATGATAACCTCAGCTGGAGCAATAACACCACCAGCCTGATCAAGAAAGGACATCAAAGACTCTACTTCCTCAGACGGCTGAGACGAGCTGGTCTGAGAAGCTCAGTCCTCACCTCGTTCTACAGGTGTGCAGTGGAGAGCGTCCTGTGCTCCAGCATCAACGTGTGGCATGGAGGCTGCACAGTTGCAGAGAGGAAAGCTCTACAGAGAGTGGTGAAGGCTGCACAGAAGTCTGTGGGAGTCAGTCTCCCCACCATCACAGACATTTACACCTCCAGATGCAGAAAAAGAGCCACCTGCATCATGAAAGACCTCACTCACCCAGCACACTCACTCTTTGCACCACTCCCCTCGGGACGGAGGTTGAGGAGCATCAAATGTAGAACCACTAGACTGAGGAACAGCTTCTACCCTGAGGCTGTCAGACTCATGAATAAATAAATAATAAGAATAAACACTGCAAAATGTCACATCATGTTGATGCTGATCTGTTTCTTGTTGCTGCGTTCATCTGTGACCATCTGCTCATAATGACTCATGTTCGTGCTGCTGTTTATAATGATGTTTTTCTACTACATTAGGGCTTAGTGTATTACTAGCTGATGTCTCTCTTAGTTAATCCTAGATGTTATTATTGTTTTTCTCTTGCATTTGTTGTTGGATGTAACTGTGACCGAGGGACTGAGAGAAACGCAATTTCGGTCCTGTGTATGTCCTGCACTGTACATATTGCAGATCTGACAATAAAGTTGACTTTGACTTTGACTTTGACTTTGACTAACTGGGACCCTGTGTACATAATCTCGTTTTCAACACATGTACTACATGCGGTGCAAATGACAATAAATTCTCTCTGACTGACTCTGACTAAAGACAATGTACTTTTCACCTGATTTGTTATCCCAGCTAAAACCTCAGCGTTTATATTCAGTTATATCTTGTCTCAATAAAATAAGTAAAATGCTTTTTAAAATCTGTTTAAAAGTACAGTAGTTTCCATCACGGCCAACCTAGGACTTCTTGGCTCTGAGTCTCGGGTCACCTGATTCTGTCCTGACTCCTAGTCTTACTTTCACTTTGCTCAGTCAATAAAAGGTTTCACTTTTACTTATTTTTTTATTTTATTTTTCAGTCATACAATCTGAACTTTACTGTTACAAACTAAAGCAAATCTCTTCCTTCATATTTTCTCTAACTTTTGTGGATTTAGCTTTGCCTCAGACCCAGAACTAAAACTTAACACACAAATCTGTCGTCTGATTTGTCAGCTCAGGTGAGGCACGTCACATGACCAACAGTGTTTCTCCTCTTGTTTCCTCCAGATGTAAAGTTTGAGATCGATCAGCCAAATAATCTGGTTTGGATCGAGTCCGACAAGGACGTGGAGTTTCTCACAGAGACGCTGAAGAAAACTGGAAAGCCCGTCAAGTACAACGGCACTAAATGAAGGAGTCTGCTTTGTGTACAACAGGTGATAAAAGTCTTAAAGTCCAGTTCAGTCCGCTGCTAGCTAAACACACAGGTTCATTCATGAGTCGTTTAATAAGATGATGTCACTTTATTTTTATGTCGGAAATGGTTTGACAGTACCGGTAAATGAGAAACCATTAAATGTGCTTTCTTTCAGGGAAGTTTAGCTGTAAAGTGAAGAGGTGAACTGGAAGTTAATCACCAGCACAGAAAGAGCCCACAAAGGTGACAGCTCCTTCCATATTCCATGGATGAGCAGAAAGTAAAACCACCCCCGAATGCAGGCTGTCTCAGAGTGGAGCTCACATTTCAATCAGCCTTTAAAGATCAGATTCTATATTTTATCTTCCTCCCAGTAAGACGTGTCTCATCTGATTATTTTTGTCCAATAAGGAGAAGTGGGTGATTGATTTTAACGTGCTTGACCTTTATAAATGTGTCTACATTCTTTCTATTCAAATTCATTTTGATGCTTTCAGGTGAAATTTTTGATTTTTAAATTCCGTCCTTTTCATATTTGCTACATTACATATTTCACGTTTTGCCCTCAGTGACGTATGTTTTTGGTCCTAAATTTATCAATTCAGGATGTGCAGTCTGACGTTTGGACCATTTTTTAAATTAAAAATGTGTTTTTGACTTTGAAAACAATCCCACTTAAAGCTGCAATACATTGATGTTAAATGTTTAGCCTTTTTATTTTTTTATAAATCCTGTGTTCAAGCATGAAGTTTGCCTGAAGCCCGGTTCATTTCTACTGAAACAATCCTTCAAAGCTTCGTGCTCCACGACCATGATGTCTGTCTTCTGTTTAGGGACCATCTGCTGATTATAAATGAGTTTTCTAACGGTGTTGCTCTCATTTACTGACAAACAACCGTTTTATAATTTAGTTTTGGGTTGTTTTTGATCACAGCCCCGTGTTTTCTGTTCTTTCAGATCCACCGTCTGTCTTTGTGTTCTCTACACTTAAAATGTTTTAATAAATTCTGCTTCACGTTTAACGTTCTGTTCTTTTTTGACTGTAGATATCTTAAAACGCATGGTGAATGTAAAAGTTCTCAGATTGGACACATTTTTTGAGTTTACTGTCATTTGCAGCAAACGTTTTCACTTGTCTGGGTAGCGAAGGGGACGGCACGGAGGTGCAGTGGTCGCCTCACAGCGAAAAGATCACAGTTCCTGCGTGATGTTCTTCTCGTGCACTCGGTGCAAGTAGAGACAATTTGAAGTTACCACAGAACCTGTGTCCCCAGGTGTGGGTTTGAACAGCTGTTTGTCTCTGTGTCCCTGTGATGGACTCGAGACCTGTCCAGGTGTCCCCCACTGCTCAGACACCAGCTCCCTGGCTCAAGTGTATTCACGATGAAGGGTTTTCTCTTTCTTCAAAGTCAAAATGACTTTAAAGACAACGTATCGTGACTAACGGCAGAAAAACTTCAGATATGATCATTTTTAGAAACTTATGTTGCCAAACCTCAGTAAAAATTAAAACAGTAGAAAATGAAAACAGATTTTTCTTTTTGTAAAAAATGTGACCATAAAACTGCCTTTTCAGCATGACGAATCTGATTCATGACTAATCTGATTCATGACAAATCTGATACATGACAAATCTGATACATGACAAATCTGATACATGACAAATCTGATTCATGACCAATCTGATATATGACAAATCTGATACATGACAAATCTGATTCATGACCAATCTGATTCATGACTAATCTGATACAGTACATGACAAATCAGATACATGACAAATCTGATACATGACCAATCTGATACATGATAAATCTGCATGACGAATCTGATTCATGACTAATCTGATTCATGACCAATCTGATACATGACAACTCTGATTCATGACAACTCTGATTCATGACACATCTGATTCATGACAAATCTGATTCATGACAACTCTGATTCATACCATACCATACCATTTTATTTATAAAGCACTTTAAACAGGAACAAGTCCACACCAAAGTGCTGGACAAACAAACACGCAACAGGTAACACAGACAATGAAGTACAACACGAAAAACATAAAAACATTGCAGATCATAAATCAAACGATCCAATACAAATCATTGACAACTGTAGCAAACATGACAAATCTGAATCATGACAACTGATTCATGACAAATCTGATTCATGACACATCTGATTCGTGACTAATCTGATTCATGACTAATCTGATTCATGACAACTCTTGATTCATGACAACTGATTCATGACAAATCTGAATCATGACAACTGATTCATGACAAATCTGAATCATGACAACTGATTCATGACAAATCTGAATCATGACAAATCTGATTCATGACGACTGATTCATGACAAATCTGGTTCATGGCAAATCTGATTCATGAACTGATTCATGACAACTGATTCATGACAAATCTGATTCATGACAAATTCTTGACAACTCTGATTCATGACCAATCTGATTCATGACCAATCTGATTCATGACAAATCTGATTCATGACAACTGCTTCATGACAAATATGATTCATGACAACTGATTCATGACAAATCTGATTAGCGTATTTAAATAATTTGCTTTATTTCCAAATAAATACTGTACAAGTTTTGCACTGACTGAACCTGACAGAAAAGTGAAGCTACCATCTTCATGAATGTTCGTGCAACTTTTGTTTTCAATACAGAAGAAGGAAAAACCAGGATGTTGGGCAAATATATATTCAAATTAAACATTCTGCTTTTTAAAGGCTAAAGTTGATGTTTAAATCTTTTTTGGGTCAGCCAAAGCAAAGCTTTAGAGCTGCTGAACTAAAGTACAGTAAACTGATTTTCATTTCTCAGGCAAGTCTGCACTAATATGAATTTGTAATTATAAAGTTAGTATATTATCTGTTCTGTCTGGAACAGGTTAGTCTTGTACAAAGTAAATGAGTCCTCGTGGCTTAATGAGGCTAGTCTGTATAAATAAAGGTTGAATGAATGAAGGAAAGTTTTTGCAGAAGTTCCATCCATTATCTTTATCCGCTTATACCTTTTTGGGTCACTGGTGCCCATCCAGTCCATCACGGGGACACATGGAGACAACGATTCACTCTCGCACCTAGAGACAATTTAGAGTCACCAATCAGCCCAACATGCATGTTTTCGGTCTGTGGGAAGAAACCGGAGAAAACCCACACATGCACGGAGAGAACATGCAAACTCCACCCAGAAAGGCCCTCAGCTGGGATTTGAACCGGGGCCACCTGCTCGCTGGGAGGCAGCAGCTCTACCCATTGTGCCACCGTGCTGCCAATATTTGCAGAAGTTATAATACTAAATATTTTGTATTCATGATAGATGAGAGCAACAGGCTGCATCAACCTGAGAGGAGGAAAACCAGTTAAGGAACCATAAGAAAATTAGGAGTAAATGTTGAAAAGCACAAAGAAGGTTCAAATCAGGGTGAAGATGCCTGCATGATGAACACATGTCAAGAAGGGAGTTTGTTGAAGTAAAAAAAAGTCTTCATTTTGAGATAATTAGCAACATGAGCAGCTTATCTAATATCAATAAACTGATCATTGTGATCAATAGCAAGTAAAATCATTGGATGCATGAAACAGATGTTTAGTTATTTTAATGCAACTGAACCGACTCCATGATCATATGAAAACATTTAATAACATCAATATGACAATATTAGTATTACATTTGTAATTAAACACTAATTTATAATTAAACACTAATCAAAATTAATTAATTAGCCAAAGAAAAGATGGTTATTATATCAGAAGGTCACATCAAAAGGTAGAACTTACTACAGTTTTCTGTATTTTTATTCAAGTGATAAAATATATATTTTTCTTTTCACGTTGAAAAGTGTCACAGAAATAAATCAAGTTGTTGATTATCACTGGTTTGGATCATTTTATGAGCACAGAAATATAAATATGTATATCTGGGCCTACAATTGTTATTTTTTTATAAATGAACAAATACTTTCTGTTAATAAATACTTACCATTAGTAGCAACTACAACTGCGTGAACATTTGGTCATTTTTGATTTAATATGAGTTCAAGAACCATCCAGTCTTCAACCACCAGGAGGCGCTGTGTGATCTACATCTTTCAGCTTATTTTTATAAAAATGCAGGACTTTCTTTCAGGTTTGGGACTTTTTCTCCTGTAGATCACACCGACGGCTCACAGAGAAAAGGGATCATTTTGAGGTGAAGCTGTTGCAGTTTTATCTCAGCAAGTTACAGAATGTTTCTTCTGTGGTTTGAGATAGAAGATGGACATTGTCTGGACATGATCAGCTGCTGACCCAGCCAGCATGCACAGGTGGGCCCCATATGGTATACATATGTGCAAAAAACATGGGCCCCAAAAGGTTTTGTCCACGGTTTCCATGGTGGCCCCATATGGGTTGGCCCAGATAGATTTTAATGGGCCCTGACTGGGTTTTCAGTGGGACCCATATGTTTAACTTAAATGAGACCCATGTAAAACCCATGTGTGTACCTTGAAGAATATCTACCTGGGACTAAACTGGGTCCCAACTGGGCTAAAAATATGGGTAATAAGTGGGTTTGTCCACGGTTTCCATGGTGGCCCCACATGGGTTGGCCCAGATAGATTTTAATGGGCCCTGACTGGGCTTTCAGTGGGACCCAGATGTTTAACTTAAATGAGACCCATGTAAAACCCATGTGTGTGCCTTGAAGAATATCTACCTGAGACTAAACTGGGTCCCAACTGGGCTAAAAATATGGGTTATAAGTGGGTTTGTCCACAGTTTCCATGGTGGCCCCACGTGGGTTTGCCCAGATAGACTATAATGGGCGCTGTCTGGGCTTTCAGTGGTTCCCAGATGGTTAATTTACATGAGGCTCATTACAGACCCATGTGTGTTCTTACCAGCATAATTTATGTGTCGGATTTTCCGATCCAACCTGCCGAGAGCACGTATATTGCACCATACTCTGTGACTTCTGTCTTAACATTGTGTGAGTTACACTCAAAGAACACTCTGAGCCTCACAACAGATAATACCCAGTCTTTAACAAGAGGCAGTTCTATAACACAGATGTCCTTCTGACTCATGGTGCAGCCCGGAACACTAAAATACTGCTAAACATTATTGGAAATCAACATAGTCCACTCCCCGTTTTTGATTGTGGCACTATGAGTTGTAATTCTTGTTGGCTTTGATCAACGGATACAGATTTAAACTATAATTGAACACTAATATACCGCTAAGCATGATGGGAAATCAACACGGTTCACTTCCTGTTTTTTAGTTTAGTTTTTGATTGTGGCACTATGAGTTGTAATTCTTGTTGGTTTTGATCAACAGATACAGATTTAAAATATACATTGAATTTATAAAAATATACATTGAATTTATAAATGTAAATTCAATGTACAGTTTAAATCTGTATCTGTTGATCCCACATTTATACCACTTGGGATAAATACAGTTAGCCCACATGGGCTTCCCATGCTGGGCACATTATACTAAAATCACATGGGTCCTATATACTGATGCACATGTCTGTCCCATTCCCAGTTAGCCCACATAAAAAAATGAGCTGGGGCCTATATTATATATGCCCAGGTTGAAGCCATGTAAGATCATCCCACATTTAGCCCACTTGGGGTAAATACAGTTAGCCCACATGGGCTTCCCATGCCGGGCCCATTATACCAAAACCACATGGGTCCCATATAATGATGTCCATTTCTGTCCCATTCCAAGTTAGCCCACATAAAAATGAACTGGGGCCTGTATATCCATGCCAAGGCTGAACCCATGTAAGGTTATACGACACTTATCCCACTTGGGGTCAATATAGTTAGCACACATGGGCTTCCCATACTGTGACCATTATACTAAAACCACATGGGTCCCATATATACTGATGCATATATCTGTCCCATTCCCAGTTAGCCCAAATAAAATTAAACTGGGGCCTATATATCTATGCCCAGGTTCAACCCATGTAAGGTCGGCCCACTCTTATACCACTTGGGATAAATACAGTTAGCCCACATGGGCTTCCCATGCTGGGCCCATTATACCGAAACCACATGGGTCCCATATAATATTGCCCATTTCTGTCCCATTCCCAGTTAGCCCACATAAAAATGTAGTGGGCCCTATATATCCATGCCCAGGTTGAACCCATGTAAGGTGATCTCACATTTATACCACTTGGGATAAATACAGTTAGCCCACATGGGCTTCCAATGCTGGGCCCATTATACCAAAACCACATGGGTCCCATATAATGATGCCCATTTCTGTCCCATTCCCAGTTAGCCCACATAAAAATGTATTGGGCCCTATATAACCATGCCCAGGTTGAACCCATGTAAGGTGATCCCACATTTATACCACTTGGGATAAATACAGTTAGCCCACATGGGCTTCCCATGCTGGGCCCATTATACCAAAACCACATGGGTCCCTTATAATATTGCCCATTTCTGTCCCAATCCCAGTTAGCCCACATAAAAATGTAGTGGGCCCTATATATCCATGCCCAGGTTGAACCCATGTAAGGTGAGCCCACATTGATACCACTTGGGATAAATACAGTTAGCCCACATGGGCTTCCCATGCTGGGCCCATTATACTAAAACCACATGGGTCCCATATAATAATGCCCATTTATGTCCCATTCCCAGTTAGCCCACATAAAAATGTAATGGGCCCTATATATCCATGCCCAGGTTGAACCCATGTAAGGTGAGCCCACATTGATACCACTTGGGATAAATACAGTCTGCCCACATGGGCTTCCCATGCTGGGCCCATTATACTAAAACCACATGGGTCCCATATAATAATGCCCATTTATGTCCCATTCCCAGTTAGCCCACATAAAAATGTAATGGGCCCTATATATCCATGCCCAGGTTGAACCCATGTAAGGTGAGCCCACATTGATACCACTTGGGATAAATACAGTCTGCCCACATGGGCTTCCCATGCTGGGCCCATTATACTAAAACCACATGGGTCCCATATAAAATTGCCCATTTCTGTCCCATTGCCAGTTAGCCCACATTAATCCTGTATAGGACCCATATATTTAGCCCAACAGGGCTCACAAAATGGGTTCCTTTATGGGATAACCATATGGGTCTCATGCAGTTAGCCCAGATAAATCCCATGCCCACTCATTACCCAACTAGCCCACAATAACCCCATGTGTGGCCCAACTATGCATGTTGGCTGGGTGAGATTTCAAGGGATAAAAACTCTGTATTTTAGCTCAGTTGAACCCCAGCACATGAGCTGGTGAAAAACAAGTGTTTGGATTCTGTGCAACATGCTGAATGGGTGCACACTGCCCTGAAGGTTCCAGTGTTTCATTAAAGTTCAATACCCACCATTTTTTCATATTGCATATCCAAATATGATAAATCTTTATGTTCGGTGGCAAACATTGAAAGTACAGTATTGTTTTAAAAGCTTGGTTTTTGTGACAATTTCAAGCTGTTTATCCAGAAACAGCCCCGGGTGTGATGTCACACCAGGGTTCGATCATGTTTATGGATGTTTTAACTATGGCTGAGAACGCTAACTGCCCATGAACCATACGTTGAGGTTAGTAGAAAGCTGCTGGGTGAGGAGCTGGCACTCCAAGGACGCCTCTGAGTCTGTGCGCTCGGCTGAACTGATAAGTGTATAAAAACAAGCTGCACACGCTGCCCGTGGCAGATTCTCGTGACTGGTCTTCGTGCATATCTGTGTAACCTGTCCTGAAAATCTGTCCTTGCGAGGCTGTGTATGAGTGGTTAGAGCAGTCGTCCTCCTATGAGAGAGCCGGGGGTTCGATTCCACCAGCAGTCACATGCCGAAGTGTTCCACTGAACCCCTCATTGCCTCCGATGTGTGTCCCATCGGTGTATATGAATGTGATCTAAAAGCACCGATTAGTCTCTTTTTAGAATGATTTGTTCAGATTATCTTTGTGTTGTATGAATGTGTGTGTGTGTGGAGGTAAATTAGGGCACAGGTTGTGTTGTAAAGTGTGTAAAGTGTTTTGATTTGACCGCGAGCTCTCTGTTGCTCAAGGCTGGAGGCAGCAGTAAGAACGAGCAGTCTCATGGAGTAAACACCTCCATCCCCCAACCCTGTCGAACAAGCAACAACAACACACACCTCCTTTCAGACTGAGGCCAGAAGTTATTTGTCAATCATCAAAAAAATCTACAGGAAGAAGAAAAATGTGCAGAAATTGAAGGAGGTTCTGCGGCAATAGAGACACAGCGAGAGTGAGTCATGAGAAATGAGAGATCTGTTCAATTTCCCGTGTTTGGATTGTAAAGCAGGGGCGGCCAGCCAATAGGGGGCGCTACTGGAACTTCTGGACCATTTGAAGACTTTAAAAAAAATGTAATAAAATGAAATAATAAAAATATTTTGAAATATATGCATACGTATATGTTTTTAGTTGTGTAGGATAAATATTTTATGAGTAATGATGAGTTATATTGTTTGTTTCAAAAAACGTTTTCTGATTGGTGACGTATTTCCTGTTTTGGAGGCGCATGGATCTTATCAGACTGTCGTTATAAATGGCGCATGTGCAGTTATTCCACGACGTTACAAAACAATGGGAAGATGCTGGGCGCAGTTTTCACTGCCCTGGACACGTTCAACGTGAGCTCTACCTACCGATCGCGTGTTTCCGGCCGTTTATTTATTTATTTTTTATTTATTTTTGTCTGGAAAATGAGCCGTGCAGTCAGTGACTCAAGCAGGCTTGCTCAGGTAAGTTTTAAAGTGTATCTTTCACTTTAAACACATGTTGTTGCCTTTTCAACCTAACATGTCTAAAACTCCAATTTTCATCAAAAATACGGATCATATCTCAAAATAAAATGTGCTACTACTACCTTTTTTGTCTTCCCTCGCTACTCTGTCTAAAAATAGTGCTCTCAGCGGTAAACCGGAAGTGACATCACAGGAGGGGAACGTTTGTGCTTTAGCTAAGAAAGATATGGGATTGCACCAGGAGGAGGCGACAGATTACAAAGTTGTTTTGACATAAGTATGTCATCTCTGACTATTACATCAAATATCTAGCCAAATAACTTCTAGATATATACTACCTAAAGCAAAAAATGGTTTATATTTACATATAGCCTAAATATAGAGATACAGCATTAATTACACCACTGATGGATTTAACTACTTTAGCCTTAGCTCCCTAAACAATTACTTTTTCCATCCTAAACCACTCAGTGGACACTTTTTCTGCTTTCAGAGTTAATTATACAGGGCTTTTTTACTAAACGATTGCCTGTATAGCACATTTGAGATGAAATTCGATTTTTTTATTCATTTTTGAAGACATGCAACAAGGTCGCGCTAGCATAAAATTAGCATCGTTTTTACTTCCATCTAAAGTCATTCATATCTCCTAAAACCACTCAATGTATATTTCTCCTGCTTTCAGAGTGTAATTATACATGAGTTTTCTACTAAACGATTGCTTGTATAGCACATTTGAGATGAAATTCGATTTTTTATTCATTTTTGAAGACATGCAACAAGGTCGCGCTAGCATAAAATTAGCATCGTTTTTACTTCCATCTAAAGTCATTCATATCTCCTAAAACCACTCAATGTATATTTCTCCTGCTTTCAGAGTGTAATTATACATGAGTTTTCTACTAAACGATTGCCTGTATAGCACATTTGAGATGAAATTCGATTTTTTATTCATTTTTGAAGACATGCAACAAGGTCGCGCTAGCATAAAATTAGCATCGTTTTTACTTCCATCTAAAGTCATTCATATCTCCTAAAACCACTCAATGTATATTTCTCCTGCTTTCAGAGTGTAATTATACATGAGTTTTCTACTAAACGATTGCCTGTATAGCACATTTGAGATGAAATTCGATTTTTTATTCATTTTTGAAGACATGCAACAAGGTCGAGCTAGCATAAAATTAGCATCGTTTTTCTCTTCCATCTAACGTCGTTCATATCTCATAAACCACTCATTGGATATTTCTCCTGCTTTCAGAGTGTAATTATACATGAGTTTTCTACTAAACGATTGCCTGTATAGCACATTTGAGATGAAATTCGATTTTTTATTAATTTTTGAAGACAAAAAGGACCTTTATCACTTCAATGCAACTCAATACAAAACAACAACTTCCGACTATGACGCCCCCTCTACTTTCGTCACTGTCACGTGACTCCAAAACCGCGCGTTTTTTTTAGGCTCAGTTTTTTTTCCCCTGATTTGTGTCTGTAAGGTTATTGGTATTCATTTGGAAAGCAGGGAGGATTATCAAAATTACTTATTACCTCTAAATATTATGTTTCTGCCCAAAAAACTAACATGAAACATACACTTTAAATCATTGAAAGCCCTTTATCTAATGTCTATTTGCATTTCTGACTGATATGCCTCTCAAATTTTAGATAGCTGTTTGTGAAAAAAGCCTTCAACTGACTGTTTATTCTAAAAGTGGCAACTGGTGAGTTTGTTTTTGGAGCTAGCATGTTAATGCTAGCCTTTATCTAATGCTTATATTATTATATTACCATTCCTGACTGATATCCTCTCCACTTTTAGGTGGCTCTGTTTGTGATAAAAGCCTTCAGCTGACTGTTTATTCTAAAAGTGGCAACTGGTGAGTTTGTTTTTTCTTTGTTTGTGGAGTTAGGTTGCCAGCGCAGGTTATTGTACAGTATTGGACTCTGATGGCTACATTTATTTTAATTTGCTTATAAAAAATGATCAAACATTAATAATTTTATATACTAAATGTCACTTGTGGTGTTTTACTATTTCTTAACACTGTATTGATCTGGAGAATGAAAACAAAGCCTCTTGCAAGTAGAAATGCAGAAATGTTTTAATCTCACTTATTTTCCTTTCTATAATTTATATATAATTTATTTATTTATATATATTTTTGTTTGTTCTTTGTTGTTTTAGTGAGTCAAATTGGTTCTTCTCATCCTGAGCATTTAATTGTTCTGTTGACCTTGTATTAATCTGCATTTGATTTTTTTTTTTTTACTATTTGAACTTGGGATTTTTTTTTTTTCATTTTGGAGAAATAGCCCCCCCTGGTGGACATTTCACGGGCTGCCACTGGTATAGAGTACAGTAATGAGTTTTTGTGCATTTCATTCTAAACAATGAGGAGACTTTAGTGCATGAAGCTGCAGCTTCTGTTTGAGATGAGGGAGCCAAGGAGCGAGAACCTTCTCAGACAGAAGACGCAGCGATAAAAAGGTCAAACTGTTTGAGATGGTTTGTAGATTGAGGACTTTGACAAGGAAATGGGAGCTCCATTATTTGTTTTAGAAGAGCGAAGAGAGGAAGAACGCATCGAGCGCAACACTGTGCCCGATCACTGGCGTGACATCATCAACCATTGTTCATCCATGTACGGTATGCGTTTCTTTGACTGTTTTTTTTTTTGTGATTTTTGTTAACACTTGCCCAAATGTAAAAATAAAATAAAAACATAACCATTGTACTTTATGAACGTGATTAACACTTGGAACTGTAATGGTGAGTATTGGACTTTATCTCAAGCCTCTGATTTCCAAATATTTAGATGTTTGTGAAAAGATGAACCCAGAAAAGCAGGAACACGTAAATTTCAGCTATTTCGTTTCAGTTTCTCAACCCCCCTGAGCAAAGTTACTCAACATGTATTAAAAACTGGAAGATTAATTCCCTGGGCATGATTTTTTTTTGTTTTGTTTTTTTAATCAAAGACACATTCATCACTTTTGTTACAACCAGTGTAATTTCACCAGGAAGGTCAGAAGACAGAAAATCCAATTATTATTTTTTTTTTTCTGCAGCGACTCTAGCTGATGGAGTTTGATGGATCGACACCAAAGAGGTGATCAAAGTATCGACAGTGAGGAGGCCGAGAGGACAATGTTTACTCTGAAGTCAGTTTTAAATGTGCACCATGTTGAGTGGAGAAAAATAATCTCGCTTTACCTTACTTAATCAAAAGGAGCCACACTCGACGGCAGGAGGAGATTTTTAAACGTTATTTTACTGCAAGCACAGATTTTCAGGGCATTTTATAAACAGGACGTACACACAAAGACCAGGCACGAGAATCTGCCACGGGCAGTGTGTGCAGCTCGTTTTTATACACTTATCAGTTCAGTCGAGCTCACAGACTCAAAGACGTCCTTGGAGTGCCAGCTGCCTCATCCAGCTCCTCATCCAGTGGCTCCTAACCCCAAACACCCGCTTCGGATGTTATCAACCATTAAATGCCCGTTATCAGTTATTATCATCCCCATACGTAGCAGTCAGATTGCCCGGTACGGTGTCACCGTTACAAGCGATGACAGCAGGCTCCGTCTTTAGCTACGTGGTTTGAAAAAGACTTCTGGACAGAAGTCGAAACGTTTTCTGTTACAAATAAAGTCCAGTTGATCCTGAATTGAACGCCTTTTTGATTTATCATGTCCTGGATGACTGAGAATCTTCACCAGCATATAGCTACGTGGTTAGGTTTAGGGTAAAGGGTCTTGGGTTAGGTTTAGGGTCTTGGTTAGGTTTAGGCACAAGGGTAAGGGGGTTAGGTTTAGGTTGGTCCTCTGGGTCAGGTTTAAGGTTAGGTTTAGGAAAACGGTTACATAAGCTGAAAAAAACGCAACACTTCCGGGTTTACGGAAACACGCTGCCTACTCACAGCGATAATTACGCTGATAATATTCTTTTAAACATGCTAGGAGGTAGATTGGACAGTTTCGCCACTATATATGGGGATGATAACGGCTAATAACGCCCATTTAAAAACATCCATAAGCTTTGACCAAAAACTCCCGAACACTGTCCCGTGAAAAACGGAAAGAGAAACAAGTTTATCTGTACGAGAGTCCTAAATTTATTGTGATACCATGTGCAGTGNTCTTTTAAAATGAATGAATAAACATCAAATCAAATCAAATCAAATCCCCAAGTCTGTGGACCAACTAGTGGCGTAGCTAGAGGAGGGGCAGAAGGGCCAGTGCCCCCCCCCAGCCAACTGATTGGCTCCCCCAGTGGCCTCCCTGCCCCAGATTTTTTTTTTTTTTTGTACTTCATTGTGTGTTTTATGAGTGTGGACAAAGTCAAACACTAAAACTGTTTAGAAAAAGACTTGATTTCTAAACTTAAAAATATTTAGATCACAGATCAAAAGTTTAAACTGAGAGAATGTATCATTTTAAGGGAAAATATTTTGTTTCGGTCACGGTCCGTGTGAAAATCCAGCCATAATTATTTATTTAAACCCTCAGCTGTCAATCAGAACAGGTTGGTTTACTGAGTGGTGTGGCAACGACTAAATAGATGCTGCTGAAGAACAAGCGTCTCTGCTGGTCTCAGTCTGAACCAACCACTGAGGCAAACAGAGACTCATTGTTCTCAGCACAAACTCCTCAGATAAAGAGTTACTGTCACCGAGACCCTCGTATTAACCTCCCACACACACACAAATGTTCTGCTTTAGTGTTTCTGACACTTTCCTCGCTTTTCTGTCAGAAGCTGCAGTGGTCTGGTGGAGTTTGACTCTACACGAGAGTTGTGATTTGTTCTATTTGACATGAATACGTTTCCTCTCTGAGAAAATTTCCAGTGCAGGAGTCAAAATACGGCTCGAGACAGGTCGGAGACGCCTACAACAGAAGTGAGAAGGGTTCAAGGCATCCGTGGCGCCTCTGTGACTATTATGAGAGAGACTGTGTTATTTAAAAAAATATAATAATTCAGATACTCTGATGCATGCTCAATAATTGCTGAATAATAATTCAGACACTTTCTTTTGTGTGAAAACAGTACAATGTAAGGACATAGCTAATGTTAGTTGGGGTAAAGAGTGAGATGGATGTGGGTGAAAGGTTCCTATAGTTAGGTCGCTTCAGCAGAAGCAGGACTTGCCATGCCGGCAAGGTCGTGAAATGAACCAAGAACAGCCACGACATTTTGTTTGGATGTGCCCGGGTGTCGTGAATTTGTAGCTGCATCCTAATGCAGCTACAAAACTCTGTTCACCGTCAGTCCAGGTTCGTACCCTCACCTATGGTCGTGAACTTCAGGCAGTGACCGAAAAGATGACATCGCAGATACAAGCAGTCAAAATGAGTTTTCTCTGCAGGCTCACTTAGAGATAGGGTGAGAATATCCAGGATAGATTTGACGTAGAGCCACAACTCCTCCACATCAAGAGGAGCCAGTTGAGGTGGTTCAAGTGTTTGGTAAGGATGCGACATGGATGCCTAGGGAGGTGTTCTGGGCATGTCCAGCTGGGAGGAGACTGAAGACCCAGGACTCACTGGAGAGACTTTGTCTTTTGATTGACCTGGGAACATTGGAGTCTTCCCAGAAGAGCTGGAAGAGGATGCTGTGGAAAGAGATGTCTGGATCTCCATGCTCAAGCTGCTGCCCCCAAGATCTTACTCCAGATCAAGAGGTACGAAATGGACGGATCTTAAAGCTGTCTGAGAGTTGTGCCAGGGTGGCATTTCAAGCCTTCTGATGGTGCAGGAGCGTCTTTCAAAAACAGGAAAGGAAAAAAAATGTTTTTTTTAGTGAACAATAATAGCATCACAGGATCATAGCTGCTTTCACACTTCACATCAACAGAGAACGTATGGGTTCATCATGTAGAGATAAAGAGGGCTGAATGTTAGATAAATATTTTCTAGCATTAGCCTTTTTTGAACCTGTACTGCCTCCCACTTATACCGTAATAAAAGATGTTCAAGTAAAAATGTAAGTGATGTCTGTAATGATGTCATTAAGCAAGTTTTACCAGCTGAAGAGTTCACCTCAGGTTTAGCGATCAAACATGGACGGTATGTTCTCAGGTCAATTTACTTTTAGTCATGAATTATAGATGGATTTGGATGGAGCTTCCAACACTGCATCTCTTGAGAGAAATTTGGCTCAAACCTCAGCGTCAGGTCAAATATAGCTGGTATATTTAGGTTTTAACACGCTGTCCTCAGCTGGCTCATAAAATAATATAAATATCTAGTAAATGTCTGTATTTCTCTCCGGGGTTGTGGGATGGGGTTCAGTTATGGCTGTCACATCCTGTCCAGCAGGCCAAAACAAACAGGCAGTCAGCGAAATGTGCTGTCTGAGTGGCGAGCGCAAACATCCCGTCAATCCTGCGGCTTCAGGTCTAACCGGAAGACTCTGCTGTATATGTCCTCGCTGTTCAATGGAACTTTATCATCCTGGCCTGGGTTGAAACTGGGACTTTGCTTAGAATTTACGGTCAAAATGTAAAGTAAATACAGTAGTTCCTCGTTTATTGAGGAGGATCCGTACCCTGAAGCCCACCGATAAGTGAAGAATTGTGACGTAGGAATAGTACTACAAGTTGTAAGTAGTCGTTTATTTTAGTATATATATATA
>JBBPBX010006606.1:57631-67970 GCA_038048925.1 Garcialebias charrua
AGAGCTTGGTCCGCATTGCCGGCAGTAAGTCAGGCTCGTTTCCGTGAGAGTTGGACTCCGCCAAGGTTGCCCTTTGTCACCGATTCTGTTCATAACTTTTATGGACAGAATTTCTAGGCGCAGCCAAGGTGTTGAGAGGATCCGTTTTGGTGACCTTAGAATCGCTTCTCTGTTTTTTGCAGATGATGTGGTCCTACTGGCTTCATCAGTTCGTGATTTACAACTTTCACTGGAGCGGTTTGCAGCCGAGTGTGATGCGGCCGGGATGAGGATCAGTTCCTCCAAATCCGAGGCCATGGTCTTGAGCCGGAAAAGGGTAGCATGCCCTCTCCGGGTCGGGGAGGAGGTCCTGCCCCAAGTGGAGGAGTTTAAGTATCTCGGGATCTTGTTCACGAATGAGGGAAAACTGGAGCGTGAGATCGATAGGCGGATAGGTGCAGCGTCCGCAGTGAAGCGGGCGCTGTACCGGTCTGTCGTGGTGAAGAGAGAGCTGAGTCAAAAGGCAAAGCTCTCAATTTACCGATCGATCTACGTTCCCACCCTCATCTATGGTCATGAGCTTTGGGTTATGACCGAAAGAACAAGATCTCGGATACAAGCGGCTGAAATGAGTTTTCTCCGCAGGGTGGCTGGACTCTCCCTTAGAGATAGGGTGAGAAGCTCAGTCATCCGGGAGGGACTCGGAGTAGAGCCGCTGCTTCTCCACATCGAGAGGAGCCAGTTGAGGTGGCTCGGGCATCTGGTTAGGATGCCTCCTGGACGCCTCCCTGGTGAGGTGTTCCGGGCATGTCCCACCGGGAGGAGACCCAGAGGAAGACCCAGGACACGCTGGAGGGACTATGTTTCTCGGCTGGCCTGGGAACGCCTTGGGATTCCCCCAGAGGAGCTGCTCCAAGTGGCTGGGGAGAGGGAAGTCTGGGCCTCCCTACTTAGGCTGCTACCCCCGCGACCCGACCCCGGATAAGCGGAAGAAGATGGATGGATGGATGGATGGATGGAGGTAGTCCTTGAGTTACGGCGGTCTCGACTTACGGCAATTCGACTTTACGAACGACTTCACGAACGCGCTCCCATTGAAAAATATGGTACATAAACGAAACTTACAGGAGAAACGAAACTTACAGGAGGGAGCAGGAGGAAGGGAGGGAGGGGGGTGTTGAATATTTTCTTTGACTGACTCGAATGACGAAAAAAAAAGTCAGGCGGAATATTCAGATGAAACTTTAGTGAAATAAAGGTGATGAACGAATCATACGTACAGATACATAGCTGAGGGTCGAACAGAATCCTCAGAAAAACTGAAAACGTTGTTGCTATGGCAACAACAACAAACCAAGCAGAAAGCAGAGGAGGCGGACTCAGCAGTTAGCTACCGCTCAACCGTTACAAAGCATCATGGGATACGTAGTCCGCTTTCAGCCTGATACCAACTACAAACGTCAACCAAATCAATGTAGCGAACAGCAACAAATATATAGTTACTGATATTAAATTATAATATCCTAAATAACAAGTCAGCAACAAATTCTCAACATCAATATAGTTACTGATATTAAATTATAATATCCTGAATAACAAATCCCAAACAAATTCTCAACATCTGGTGAACAGCAACAAAATATAGTTACTGATATTAAATTATAATATCCTAAATAACAAATCCCAAAGAAATTCTCAACATCCTCCCCCCCGATAAACAACAGTTTATCTAAATTTCCAAAGGATATAGCAGCTGGATTGGTCGCCGCCAAACAGTTCCGGCTGTCGTGCGTACAGCGCACGATCTCACCAGTCCGTCACGTCCTGGAAACAGTTCTTGAATTCTTCCCAGCTTCCAACTCTGCCTCGGAATCTTGTCCTCTCCAATGAGCACTACATCCCCCACCTGAAGTTTGGACGGCGTTGGTGAGTCACACCGATGCGCTGATTTTAAGTCCAACAAGTATTCCTTCCTCCATCGATTCCAGAAGTTGGTGATGAGTCTTTGCCTGTAGCGCCATCTCCGGGTCATCTCTTCCTTGACTGCTTTTGGATGTTTATTATCAGCTGAGAAAACTCTTGGAGGCAAACTAGTCAGTCTTTGGCCCACTAAAAAATGTGCAGGTGTCAGAGGCTGCGGTTCATCCACATCATTGTGCACGTAAGTTAGAGGTCTGGAATTTATTATAGCTTCTGCTTCAGTAAGAGTTGTCCACATTTCTTCAAAACTTAGTTTTGCTCTGCCGAGTACCTTTCGTAAGATTGTCTTTACTGACCTGACAAGTCTCTCCCAGAATCCACCCCACCAGGCTGCTCGTTCAGCAATGAACCTCCAAGTGATGCCCTTGTCGGAAAAAAGGGTTTGCAGCTGTGGATCTTTAATGCTCTCCCATAGCTTCTTTAAATCCTGTTCAGCTCTCTTGAATGTCATGGCGTTATCTGAGTAGATCACTTTACACAAACCTCTTCTTGAGATGAATCTTTTTAGAGCCAGCAGAAAGCTTTTTGTGGACAGATCTGAAACTAGCTCTAAATGGACTGCTCTAGTTACAGCACAGGTAAACAGGGCAACATATGACTTCTTCATGGAGCTTTGTTCCTTTACATAGAGCGGCCCAGCAAAGTCCACACCTGTGACCTCGAATGGTGGGGATTCTATGATTCTGTTTTTTGGCAGTGGTGCAGTAGTCTGTTGTCCCGCCTTGGCGTTGAATTTCTTACAAAATGTACATCTTGACACAACCTTCTTGACCACTTGGCGTGCTCTCACAATCCAATATCTTTCCCTAGTTTGCACTAGAGTGTCTCGTACACCTGCATGCATCAGTTTCTCATGTTGACTCTGCACCAACATTTCTGTGTATCTGTGATGACCAGGTAAAATCCATGGGTGTCTTTCTCTGTATGAAAGTTCGGATTGTTGCAGCCTTCCTCCAACAGAAAGCAGCTCGTCTTCATCTAGAAATGGTTTCAGTTCTCGAATTTTAGAGTCAGCGTTAGGGTATTTATCTTGCTTCAGCATTTCAATTTCTGACTTGAAACATTGGTTCTGAGTCACCTTTATCCAGTGATTTTCTGCCCTTTCCAACTCTTCTGTTGTCAGCTCACCACTGATTTTTGCACTGAAACGGGCATTTGTGATAAATCTCCATACCCAGGCTGTCACTCTGAGCACTTTCCTTAACTTGCTGTATTTTTCCAGCTCTAATATTGGTTTTAAGTACTCTGCATCTTGAGTGACCAAGTGTACTGCAACCTGGTGTTTGGCTCTCATTTCAGATTTCACCTCGTTTTCCTGCACCGGTTCCTGAATGCTTTCTGACTGATCAGGTAATGTTAGTCTGCCAGGCCCATGCCACCATAATGTGCTCTGGATCAGTGCTTGAACAGACAACCCTCTGGTGGGAAGATCGGCTGGATTGACTTTTCCTTGGCAATGCGACCATGCCTGTGGATCTGTTAGAGACTGGATTTCTGTAACTCTATTGGCCACAAACTGCTTCCACCTGCTGGCAGAACTTCGAATCCAATGTAACACTATCATAGAGTCTGTCCATAAATGTAACTGGTTTTGGTCTAGTTGGAGAGCCTTAATGAGCGTGTTTCCAAACCTTGCTGCTATTACGGCTCCCATTAGCTCCAGCCGGGGCAGTGTCATCCTTTTGAGTGGAGCCACCCTGGACTTGGATGCTACCAGACTCATTATCATTTCCCCTTCCTTAGCCCTTCCTTGCAGATAAGCGACTGAACTGTAGGCACGTTCACTTGAGTCACAAAACACATGTAACTTTACATCCTGACTGTTCAGTTGTTGCATGTCTATTTTGTGCCATCGTGGGATTGTCATCTGGTGTAATTGAGGGAGCTCTGAACACCACTGCTGCCACTTTTTGGACAAATCGGGCGGCAGTTCTTCATCCCACTTTATTCCTCTCTCCCACATTTCTTGAAACAAACACTTAATTCTGATGGTGAAAGGGGTCAAGAAGCCTAACGGGTCGAATATGCGAGTAGACGACTGCAGGACGCTTCTTTTTGTGTTCCTTTTCTCCTTTAAAATGTCCAGTAGTTGTCTGAAGTCGAACACAAACTCATCTGTTACTGGCCTCCACACTAAACCCAGGACCTTTAGCACTGACCCACATGTCTCTGGTTGTGTGGTGCTATCCATTGAACTTCCTTGCCACATTTCTTTGAGCTCAGCCGAGTTTGTTGTCCATTTACATAACTCCATTCCTGCAGCAGCCATGATGTTCTTGGTTGTGGTAGTTACTGTGAAGGCCTCTTTCAACTCACTTGAACTTGAAATGAAGTCATCTACATAGAGAGATGAATTGATGGTTTCTACCACTTCTGGTTGTTCTGAACGGTATTGTCTCAGATGTTTCCTTATAGTAGCAGCTAGTAAGAATGGGCTCGA
This sequence comes from Garcialebias charrua, assembly GCA_038048925.1. Lineage (NCBI taxonomy): Eukaryota > Metazoa > Chordata > Actinopteri > Cyprinodontiformes > Rivulidae > Garcialebias > Garcialebias charrua. The sequence continues at coordinate 62,031 of JBBPBX010006606.1, forward strand.
TGAAGCTCCGAACACCACTCTTGTCATCCTGAGCACAAGCAAATGTTCATCTGTGTCATCTGTAGGTGGTCCTGAGAACCACAAGAATCTCACTGCATCCCGGTCTCTCTCTGATAGCGATATTTGCAGAAATGCCTTTTTAATGTCCGCCATGTAGGCAATATGATGCAGCCTGAACTTGAGCAGAACGTTCATCAGGTCCGGGTTTAAGTTAGGACCTGTTATGAGGCAATCATTCAGGGATGGGCTTCCTTCCTCGTGAGAAGAGGCATCAAACACAACTCTTAGCTTCGTTGATGCCTTATCTTCCCTTATCACTGCATGATGAGGTAGATAGTATGTCACCTTGCTTTCAGCCATTTCCTCTCTTGGCACCTCCTCAGCCATTCCTTCATTTAAGTAGGTTTCCACTACTTCTTGATACCTGCTGTATAGCACAACATCTTTCTTTAGTTTTCTTTTCAAACTCATCAGTCTTTGTTTTGCAATGCGGTAATTGTCTTGGAGGGGTGGGTGTGCTTGTTGCCATGGTAACTGCACTTGGTAACGTCCATCTTTAAAGGTGGAAGTTTCTTCAAACCGTTGCAACACTTCCAGATCTTCTGGGCTCTCTTGCTTCTCACTTGTGATTCCTAGGGACTCAATCTCCCAGAATGCATGGAGCTGTTTGTCCATCTGGAAGTCTTCCTTAAGCTGAATGTGCATGCATGTTGTTTCTGACAAACTGGACATTATAACTGGGCCTTGGACCGCCCAGCCAAAGGCACTTTCAAGAGCCACCAAACTCTCAGTTAATCTTTCTATACGGCCTGTTACTACTTGCCAGTAATAATCAGAGCCGATTAGCACAGAAAGTTCAGGTTTATCTTCTCCAGGGAAATCTGCGATTTGGAGACCTCGCCTTTCCATTTCATTGCATACATGTTCGCCTGGAACTTTCATCATTGCTGCACAGACCTTCTGTGTCACTACTGCTTCTATCTCAATGATCTGTCCTGTACCCCACACATTTTTTAAACATAGTTTCACTGTGTTACGTTCAACTGGGGTGGGAGCTGAAGAGCCAAATGTATGGAGCATAAGTGTCCCTTGCTTTGTGACAGGTAGTTGCAGTGCTCTTACAACATTCTCATGCACAAAACTACCTTGACTCCCTCCATCTAATAGGCAACGGACCATCTTCCTGCTGGTAGGTCCAACCGCCCATGCCTTGGCTGTCTGTAGTAGCACAGTGTTTTCATTATCAGACTTGGTTTCCTCAGCTTGGGGAATCACAGAGGAAATAACAGTTTCCATATTGGTAGAGACTGAAGGGGGCGGGGTCTCGTTTTTGTCACAAAGAGCTATGTGATGCCTGCCGCCACATGTGGCGCATGACCCACCCTTAAATCTACAAAACCTTGCGATGTGTTTCTGTCCTAAACAAACAAAGCACCGACCAAGTCTCTTCAGTTTTTCTTTACGTGCTGACACCCCATGTTCTGGACAGTTTTCAGCCTTATGTTCAACACTGTCACAGAAGAGGCAGGTTTGAGCCTTTTGATTAGCAGTGTGGAGTGCAGCTGCTGATGTCATGCTTGGTTTCCTTTGCTTTATGTCAGTGGATCCATATGATTTACTACCTAATCTGGGCCCAGGCAGGGTTTCCTTTTGATTATATGATCTCATATGGGCGCTGTACCGGTCTGTCGTGGTGAAGAGAGAGCTGAGTCAAAAGGCAAAGCTCTCAATTTACCGATCGATCTACGTTCCCACCCTCATCTATGGTCATGAGCTTTGGGTTATGACCGAAAGAACAAGATCTCGGATACAAGCGGCTGAAATGAGTTTTCTCCGCAGGGTGGCTGGACTCTCCCTTAGAGATAGGGTGAGAAGCTCAGTCATCCGGGAGGGACTCGGAGTAGAGCCGCTGCTTCTCCACATCGAGAGGAGCCAGTTGAGGTGGCTCGGGCATCTGGTTAGGATGCCTCCTGGACGCCTCCCTGGTGAGGTGTTCCGGGCATGTCCCACCGGGAGGAGACCCAGAGGAAGACCCAGGATACGCTGGAGGGACTATGTTTCTCGGCTGGCCTGGGAACGCCTTGGGATTCCCCCAGAGGAGCTGCTCCAAGTGGCTGGGGAGAGGGAAGTCTGGGCCTCCCTACTTAGGCTGCTACCCCCGCGACCCGACCCCGGATAAGCGGAAGAAAATGGATGGATGGATGGATGGATGGATGGATGGATCTCATCATTTGCAAGGCTCTCTCTCTACTCTGAACTTCTTTCTGTAAAAACTCCAGCACCTGATGCACCTTCCACTCATCCTGATCTCCCCTCTGACGACTGTACTCAAGAGACAGTTCTTCTGGTATCATCTGGAGCAGTATTGGGCATAACATGCCTCCATATGTGTCTGACACTACTCCTAGTGATTCTAAGCTTCTTCACATTCATCATACAACTGTCTCATAGCACTCACATCAGAGGATTTCTTTACAGGAGTCAAATTCAGGAGCTTTGACATATGAGCGTTTATTATTAAGTCCTTCCTTCCAAATCTGCTTTTTAGTATTTGAACTGCAGCATCATAGTTACTGTCTGTCAGAGTGAGACCTGCTACAGCCTTTGCAGCTGTTCCTGTTAGGTAAGTCTTCATGTATGTAAACTTCTCTCGTTTACAAAGAGCTTCGTTACAGTGAATCGCCGTCTCATATTGGCTCCAAAATTCTTGCCATAAACTAACATCTCCGTTGAATTTGTCAATTATTAGCTTAGGCAGCCTTACTGTAGCGTTCCTGTGATGTGTGGAGTTTACGTTGTTCCCACTCACTTGCGCCCGTCGGGGTTCTGTACTCACAGTTTCTGACGTCCTTATCATTTGTTTAGCACGTTCGTTCATACAGATGATGCGGTCGTTATACTCCTCTGCGAGTTCGGTTTCCGCTTCCATTTCGTCCAGCTGAGTGTGCTCCTCAATAGCGCGGTTCAGCTCATTCAAACTGTCCCCTTTTGCCATTAACACAGCCAGCATTTCCCGCAAACGTCCGACGTCCGGGTCGTCCTTTAATAATTCACTATCAATCTGATTCAGTAGTCGCGTAGTAGAACTTCGTATTGTCCGGCGCTTCATCCTTGTTCTTTCAATACGCTGTTCTCCACTGTCCTGTCGCTCCGTGCCGCTTCTATTTTCATCAGCCATGTCACCTGCTCCCGAGTTTCGGCACCAGAAAATGTTGAATATTTTCTTTGACTGACTTCGAATGACGAAAAAAAGAGTCGGGCGGAATATTCAGATGAACTTTAGTGAAATAAAGGTGATGAACGAATCATACGTACAGATACATAACTGAGGGTCGAACAGAATCCTCAGAAAAACTGAAAACGCTTGTTGCTATGGCAACAACAACAAACCAAGCAGAAAGCAGAGGAGGCGGACTCAGAGCCATATAAAGTGAGAGTTGCGACACTTCCATAGAGTGCCGTTGTAAGAATGGAATGCGGAAGTCACGTGGGTCATGGAGGGGGCGATTTGTTCCATGTCTGTTTAACAGTCTGACTCTGCCTGCAGTAGCGCTCCGTCGCCGCCAGAGGGCGCAGCTCCACAAGGTTTCTATAGCCGTTGTTTGGAACGATTGACAGCCTATCGGCGACATCAAAGAGTGTCGGAACTCTCTATATATATGGCTCTGGGCGGACTCAGCAGTTAGCTACCGCACAACCGTTACAAAGCATCATGGGATACGTAGTCCGCTTTCAGCCTGATACCAACTACAAAAGTCAACCAAATCAATGTAGCGAACAGCAACAAATATATAGTTACTGATATTAAATTATAATATCCTAAATAACAAGTCAGCAACAAATTCTCAACATCAATATAGTTACTGATATTAAATTATAATATCCTGAATAACAAATCCCAAACAAATTCTCAACATCTGGTGAACAGTGTAGTGATACACCTCGTCTTTGATATTTTAAGGTTCACACCTCTCTGAAACTCTCAGTGTTACACTTGCTTGGAGCTCAAGGAGACAAGTGGACACTATATTTTGTTACAATTATTTTGAATTAATGGACACTAATTAATCAGATTGAACTTTCTCTTTAATGTGTGTTAATTCAGAATTGATCAAACAGTATTTTTGTCATTTCAATGATGATCTGTTACTTGCATGACTTTGACCCTTCTGCTGGTTTATTTCTGCAGAACAAGCAGTCTTTGAATCTAAAGCACAAGGTCAGAGTAAACGTTTAACTTGCAGCTTCTTTTGTGTTGTCTATGAAGTTAGCCATAATATTCTCTGTGCTCACGAGCGGCCATCTGGTCGCTTTGTAAACATTTTTCCTGTTGTCCGTCAAGAGACTTTCGGCCAATAGTCATCGAGGAGGTGGGGAGACCCCACCTCCCCTATAAATGGGCATTTCCTGCATTTTTAGTTAGTGTTTGGAAGAGAACTAACTGACAACTGGTTTCTCTCCTCTGGGAAAAGCTGGAGACGTTCCGGTCATGTGTCAACGACCCACGTCTCAGCTGGAATCATAGTAAAGCCTTACTGTGATCCTTTCACTCATTTCTGAAAGAATTTGTTTTCTGAAGTTTTATTTTGAAAGTTCAGCCAGTAGCTGGCTCTGTTCCTGCCGGGAGAAGCGGCTCTTCTTACTCGTCTGAATCAGCTCACACGCGCGGAGGTCATCTGGACGTGAACTGGACAACACAGTCCGTTAATGTCCACAAACTTCAACTCTTATCTCCAAGACATATCGTCAACAGGTAACGAGGCGTTGATTGTGTCCTGAACGTGTGAGAAGCCCAGCTGAAACCCGTATGGGAAGGTGCCACTCTGGTTGTTTCAAATAATTAATTTCAGTTAGCTTCCATTCATCTTCTCCCTCCTATTTCTTATTTTTCATAAGCTTTAATCTGTCAAGTAATGTGCCAACAGTTAAGTTTAAACTGTCTGTTTGTTTTAATTTGAATTCTTGTCAACGTAGTTATTAAATCAGAGCTAATATCGATACAAATGTTTAATGTAATTCTTGTGATAGTTTCAATAAAAGGTCTATTTTCTGGTAGACCAACATAAATTGAAGTCTAAGTGTGAAATTACATTTCTGGCTAATCACATCGTTAGATTTGTTGATTTAATCTGAAAAAGTTGAGACCCCGTTTAACTGATGGTAAGTTTGAAACAGTCTAAAACCTGCTCAAATCTATCATCTAATCTATAGGTAAGTCAGTAAACTGACCTCGTTTGTGTTTAATTACACAAACGGCCTATAGATTCCTTTACAACAGCAACAAAATATAGTTACTGATATTAAATTATAATATCCTAAATAACAAATCCCAAAGAAATTCTCAACAGGGGGAGCTTGATGTGCTGGAAATTTACAGGAGACCTCAGGCACAGACCAGAGCAAAGGACTTGTCAGGAAGGGCTAATATGCTAAATATGCTAACTCTGGACCGCACATGGAAACACAGGAGACCTTATTGTTTTGAGCTGAGGTTTATGAGGCAGCTGAGCAACGAGCTAACATGCTAGCAATGAGCTAACATGCTAACAGACGTTGCTATAAACGCTGTTGACCGCGTGAAGTTGCAGGAGCTCTGAGGTGCACGAGCTAACATGCTAACAGAAGGAGGAAGAATTCACCAGCTACCAGTAAGAAATTAATCTCCTTTTCCTTCATTATGGCTCTTAAATGTATGTGGTTTTTGATAATTATGTAGGGTAATGTGTTAGGATAGGCTAAGTGCTTTGTAAAAATACAGTACTGTACGTATGAGGTGCTTGGATGTATGAGGTGCCCTTTGGATGTATGAGGTGCATGTATGAGGTGCCGTTTGGACGTATTTTCGACTTACGGCAATTTTCGTGTTACGAACGGGCGTAGGAACGGAACTCGTTCGTAAGTCGGGGACTACTGTATATATATATATATATATATATATAT